>JAPYZK010006676.1:0-12629 GCA_030522785.1 Platygaster equestris
ACTTATCCTACCCACAAATTTCCCAGTTTTTGAAATCTAAAATGAAAAAGAAAACCCCTCCCGCCCTTCAGGGGGGGGGGGGGGAACCCCAAAACCCCCCCCCCCCCCCCCCCATTGGATCCTACACTGTATTTGACTGATTCGAAATGAATTGTATTCAACACTTTCCCTTCAAAATAGGTAATCAACAGTTTTGAGATTTTCGAAAATTTCAAGGATTTTGAAGACCTTTTATTTTCATTTACTTCTGTATGAAACACATGATTCAACGTATGTACTTTGTGGTTAAAAACGGTTCGTTAAATGTTTAAACCAATCACAAAATTTTTTATTCAAAAATATAGTCATTCTAGGCAAAATTGTACAAAGAGACTTCTTTTTTCCGTAATTCACTTTCACGTGTTTCACTGTTACTTAAAACGTTACGAGAATAAAGCGACCCGAATCCAATTGAATGATGGAAACAACAAATTATTACTCCGACTTCCTCATAACTTTCTATTGGACTCTTTTGATAAAATAAACCGCAAATGCAATAATTAGTAATAATTACAGACACAGCTTAAACTCGCAGCAGTAAATCAGATAAAATGCTATTCCTTTTCAAACACAAATTACAAAAATCCTCAAGATGACCTCCATTCGTCTAATACGAGCAATTACATCCGAAATAACACTGCCAATTAACATTCTGTCAATCCCCGTAAGAATTCTCCGTCCGGATCTCAATTTAACTGTAAATCAAATACCCCCGTTAAAAAGTCGACGTAAAATTCGCATTATTTCGCCGACCGCAATTTTCTCGCTCTTCTCGGTCTTCGATTAAAGTTTTAATAATGCCGCTGCTTTTTGCGATAAATTTTTTGATACACCGCGCGGCGTAACGCATAATACGAGCTCTTTGCGAAGTTTCGCGATAACCGAAGTTATCGATTTATCAGCGAGCGGCGAAATTTCGCCGATAAAAATATATTTTCGAACGTCCGGGACGTGAAAAATTCTAATGTGCCGAGTTGGAAAAGCTTTTTATCCGCCGAATGCAATTTTCACGTAAGTCATTTTTTTTTTCATTTTCGCGAAAAGTATTGAAAATTTTCCTAAAGCTCGGTCTATTCATCGCCGCATCGAACGAACGTTTATTGCAGTGTCATTATCTATGGTCAAGAATAAAAGATCCCGAAGGTCAAGCAATTTTTCTTCCTAAGCTGACAATAAGCATTTTTCAATTTATCGTTCCTCTTTGGTCGAGGAAAATTTATTTTCCGGGGAATTTCGCGATAATACGGCGTCGTATACTTTTGAGTGAGGGAATTTTACGTTTTGTAAACAGAAAATTTCCGTAACGTTTTAAAATGTGAATAAGGCATGTTTTTTTTCTTATTTATGAACTTTTTGTGCATTATTTTTGATTGCTTTGAAAATGATTGATAGTTAAAAAATTTGGATACATATTTCGATAAGTCGAAAAATATATGATAAATTCATCGGAGTTTTTATGAAACGTTGAACATGCACGCAAATTCGAAAGTTGATAAAAATCGTGTTCCGAGATACTTTCGAAGCGCTTGGAGGTATACATTGGAATCGGGGAATATTTTTCCTAACGGGCCCACTTTTCATGCAGCATTCCCGGCAATTTCCTCTGTTGAAATGTGCGTTTCAATGACGACGAGATTATTCATTTTGATTTGGCCCAAGAGCGAGTCATAGCCTATGATTATTTTTATTCCTAAACGCTCTGCGAGTTTTCAGTAACGCAATAAATTTTTGTTGGGTAGCCTTATAATCGTAGAATAAATTTAATACATGGCAAGGACCAGGTTTCAACTCATGCAATAATTGCTGTTACCTATACATATATTCTAATCTACCTTGGGGCAAGATTTCCTACACTGAAAAGCGTTAATTGTTCTGGTAGCAATGAAAGTTATCGTCAAAAGGCGTTTCTACTGTACGTGTATGACAGTAGCGGATACAGTAGGGGGGTTTGGGGGGTTCAACCCACCCCCCCCCCCTGAAAGTTCAGAACAGTTTACATTTTCATTTTTGAGTTTTCATTATTGGAAATTTGTGGTCCAGAATAGTAGTACGAGCTTCAAAACCTAGGTTCGAAATTTAGAGTACAACGTTCAAATTCGAAGTTTGGAGTTTGAATTTGAAGTTAGGAGTTCCAAACTTGGATTTAATGTCGTAATTTAGAGGTGACAGTTCAAATTCAGAGTTTAAATTGAGAATTGATGGTTTTTAATAGTATTTAGAACTCAAAATTCAGAGTTCAAAGTTCGAACTGAAAATATGAAGTTCAAGACACGTTCACATCTAATATTATAAATTCTTATTGAAATTTTATAATTCAAATTCAAAGTTTGAAGGCTCAATTTGAAATGTGAAGTTGGAGGTTAAGGTTCGAATTTGGAGTTCACATTTGGAAGTTCAAGTTCTCAAACGTGAAGTTTATACTCAAAGTTTGAAGTTTGTATTTGAAATTTGAAGTTTAAATGAGGAATGTGGAGTTTAGAACAAAAGTTTTCAATTCAAAGTCATAGTTTGATGTTTGAAGTTCTATAATTCGATGTTTAAGGTTGAAGTTCGAATTTGAGAATTTAAATTTGAAGATTGAAGTTATAAGTTTAAATTCGATATTGGAGGTTTAGGTTCGGAGTTTGCAGTTTGAATCCAAAGTTTGGAGTTTTAGATTAAAATGTGAAGTTTGGAGTTCAAAGTTTAAATTTAAAAGTTTAAAAAAATTCTGTTTTAAAGTTCGAAGTCCAAAGTTAATGCTGAAATAAAAAGTTCAGCGTTCGTACTTAAAGTTTGAAGTTAAAATTCAAAGTTTAACGTTGAATTCAGAGATCTATAGTTACAAATGGAAGTTTAAAGCTTAAAGTAAAAGTTTGAACTTCTGGAGTTTAAAATTAAAATAAGATGATCGAGATGCGTGTATTCAAATTTCAGTGTTGAAATTCAAATTGTTCGAAGTTTCGATTTTGAAATTCAAGTTTAACATTTGTGTTGAAATCCGATGTTTAAATTTGATGTTTCGAGCTTCAAGTTGAAATTTCGAGTTTCAAGTTCGATGTTCAATTTCGAAATTTCAAGCTTGATGTTCAAATTCAGTTAAAGTTTCAGATTCGATGTTAAAATTTGAAATAGATTTCCGAATTTCAATCAATTTCAAAATTCGAATCAAGTTTCCGAATTTTCAAAAATGAACTCTACTCATTCCAGAATTAATGCAGTTGACTCAGCGGTGTTAATCGAAGATCCGTAGAAAAATTGAAAATGGCATTCAATTTAGCTCATAGACGATGATTACTCATTGAATAAATATTAAAAACATCAATATGGTGTACATAAAGATATCGAAAACCCACCCCGGAATATTTTTCTCGATCCGCCCCTGTACCGCTTCCAAAACTAACACAAAACGTGAAAATTCAAGGTTCGTCGACGGCGAATGTGGCTCGAGCAGCGGGGACAGCACGGGCCAACTAGAACTGAGCGGGGGCGAGCAACCCGAGGAAGCCTCGCCGACTTCAATCCACGAAACAAACAACAACAGCCTACTTCACGAGGATCTGGAGCGCAGGATACCCTAGAGCGCCACAACTAAACAATTTCGATAATTAACAATCCGGGCGACGCAAGAGAAATAGCTTTTACCGGAAAATTGCCAATACAAAAGAGAAAAGCCCGCGAAAACTGTGATAGAGCCTCGTGTCTACTCTGAAGAGTCGCCTAATGCCTGTGACCTTTTCGTACAACAATTTCGCACGTCGTCTATTTTGTCGATCGGCGCCGAGGAACTCTCGGATAAAAGGAACATGTAACTCGTGTAATCGCATATTAACGAATTATCGAAGATATATTACGCCTTGTAACAAGGTGCGCTTTACTGCCGTGAAATGGAAAAAATTTTTCATCCGCCGTAAGATTCATTTTCTTGCGTAACCGCAGCAGTGGGAAGTGAACCTTACGGAAAAAAATGTAAGTCACGGCAGTTTGAGGATTCGCGGATAAACAGGGACCAGGATATCGGAGTTTTCTTTCGCGATGATCGCGGATCGCGTGACATTTTGTTTGACGGAAATTACTGTTATCGCCGATATCGAGCTATTTTCCGAGTGTGCGCTTACACATTTTTTGCTCCTTTACACGCGATATTATCTTGAAATTGCATTACGGGGTTCGATCGAGAACAACAGGACATAATTTATTTCTCATACCCCAACGGACGGGAGTTCTCCGCTCTGAGGCTCTCGCAATTTCGAAAAGTCCCACCCGCGGTTATTAACGTTGTTATCGGCCCTGCTGGAAGAAAACCATTGAGTAGGGTTGAAAAAAGGGCGTAGCCGGACATTTTTTTCGGGAGGGGTTTTGATAAAGAGTTGGACAACGGTGAAACTGATAAGAAAGTGCGTACGGGGGGTGTTTTTGTGGTTTTAACTACCAAAACACCCCCCCCCCCCCCCCCCCCCCCCCCCGGCCCCACCCTAACCCCTCCTCCCAACCACTCGACACGAAATTGAGAGGTACCGGGTTCGATTCCTGGCTTGGAGGATTATTTTTTCCTCGAAGAAGTCATAAATTGTTTATAAAAACCTGAAATATTCAAAATTATTAATATCAACCCAACGAAAATCCACTTTATTAATTGCAACTCCAAATTTGACATATTTAATCCATACAGTTATTGCAAGTGCAATAAAATGTAACGTTTGGATTGTCAGAAAGTGAAAAAAACAAATTGGAAATCGATTGGAAGAAAAAGTAGAAAATGCAAAGACATTTTTCCAGAAAACACCCCCCGAAAATTATGTCTGCGTTCGCCCCTGATTCAACGGATTTTTCTCAACAGGCCGCAGAAAACTTGAATCGCGGAATGCAATTAACGCGAGATTTGTATAACTGGAAACTGATTTTGTACGGAGATAAATTCCATGTAATTGTATATACATAATTAATTAAGCCACGCGGAGTTAAATTAATTTGTTGAAGTGGAATCGATCCAATCCAAGTAACGTAACATTGCTTTTCCCGAGATTGAGATATTTTTGCGCCTTTGCGGAAGTTTTTTTTTTTTTTTTTACGATAAATTTAGAACGGATCCGTTTCGCCCACGTGGTACCATTATTTAGATGAGGGGAAACGAATTTTCGCAATGTTATCGTGTTTTTTTCGCACTTTTGGACTGTTCGATTTTTTACGAGAGAAGTATGTATTATTATATCGCGAACGATGCCAATTTTTCCGCATATCATCACGAATTCCTGAGTAATCCAGTTTTTGAAGGAGCGGAAAAATGAAAAAAAAAATCCGATATTTATAGTATAATTATTATATGGATGATGTATATATTTTATGAAAGCATAAATACTATTACGTGTTGTTGAGAGAAATATTATATATTACGAGCATTTTAATTTATACATATATATATATATATATGTATATATATATGTATATATTATACGATATTGTAATGGTTGTCAAACTTTAAATTTTCCATGTGTGTTGAAAAAATATTTTTCGAATGTATACATTATAGAGGTATATATGTATATTATGACTGTTGAAACAGTCGAAGACAGGAATTTATCAACTCGAAAGTACTGTGTAATTACGCGAAATAACTCTGAAGATTCCACTAGTCCGAACTCAATGAATGTAACGCATGTGAAAGTAATTGTAAGTGTTGAAAATGAAAATTGCCTATGATTCGAGAAGTGGGACAACAGTGTAAGACTGCGATTTTAGTTCGACGCACAAACGTGACAAGTCCTAAATGAATGTGAAATCAAATTATTGCCCAGTAGACCACATTTTGTGAAATGTGATCCGAAATCAAAGCTTTACAAAGTTTTTTCATATTCCCTGGCGGTGTAAAAATAACCGTAGAAAACAGATGATTAGTTTTTTTACGGTTTTTCAAAAAAAATCGATCTATGTCAGCATTTGTGGAGAATTCGAAAATTGTGTAATTCTACAAGTAATGAGATCTTTAAAAATTTCACAACTGTGCTTTTCTAGGCAGGCGTCTTGTCGATGTATTTTCGAGCCATCTTAAGTCTGAAGAGAGAAAACAACGTTTTTTCCCCTTAATTTTATTGTCGTTCGTCCACAACGAAAGTACCTACACGAAGTGCGTTTTTTGTAAGCACATTGTTACTCTTAGTATTTTTTTTGTCAGGCGTCGTGTTAATCCAAAAAAGAAAAAAAAATTTTCAGGCTCGACGCTGTTTTGATTTTTTCTTTTTTATCGGAAAACAGCTGAATTATGTTTACATATTGAGTACGCGATTTGAATAAAAATTTTGGAAAAATTATTTCGGTACTGTTTAATTTCGTCCTTGATATTCTAATTTTTCATTCTAAATTTGACAAATCTAGAATTTGCAAATTCTAAAAACCAAATGTTGGATTACGAAATTTGATCGAAAATTTAAAGTTGATGAAAATTTTTTCAACAATCATGTTATGCAAGTAATGAATTTATAAAATAAACTCGTATGAAATTCAAATTTTCATTTTATTTTCAGTAACAAAAAATTTGTCTATACTTACATACAAATGAGATTAATTTTTTCTATCGACGACTGGATTGTCACTTTTCAAAAACGATTCGTGAAGTGTTTTGTGTAAACGTTGCGCTTTCTGGGAACCAAACCCTGGGCAGAGGCCCAAATTGTAGGAAGAAGCTTTGACGATATCAGCAAAGGTTCCAAAAGTATTCAACAACGTCATCGCGTCAGTTTTGTTGACAGATCTGACCGATGTCAGAGCGCTGATAAGCTGAAAATGATTTTTGTGATAATAAATGGTAGGAAACAACAGATCGGAAAATCATCACCGATAAACTATAAGAGTACATTTCGCAACTAGTGTAATAATATTTTCACTTTTATCTCGTGAAAAAATCGATTTTTACACGCAAAACAGTGGAAAAACCGCCATTTTTTTGCGAATTTAGAAAAATAGTCATATGCTACACGTTGAAAAACCGCGCTTTCTCACCTTGCGGCACATATACCATTTTTAACAAATATAAACTTCCAGTTGAAAAATCATTTCTTCAGATGTGTTGTAGTTCTATATATACTGACGACTTTTACACATTATACAAAGATAGAAGTTGAGTTTCAGTGAACAAACATCGAGAAACTACAACAAAATTTTACTTTTTGCTGCGGTGCAGTATCACTGCGATCCATTATCAAATCTGGTGGTTTGTTCTCGAATGATTTGTAGGTTTCGATTATTTTTCCCGCTTCTTCTGCACTCCATGCTAGTATTAAGGTCAAATCAGCTAATAGACAAATTCTGGTCAAGTGTTTTAGTGAATGATGTGGTTCAGGAACATCTACCTGCAAAATAGTCAAGATAAGCTGGATTATTCCAACTTGAAAAATGTGCAATCTTTAATATTTTATTTCACGCAATCGAAATCTCAATATTGTGAAAATTCCCGAAAATTTCAAAATTCTCCAAATTTTTTCACTTTTTAAAGTTTTCAAAATTTCTGAAATCACTAACATGTTTGGAATCTTGAACTTTTTCAAGTTACTCGTAATTTTCAAAATGTCCAAGTTCTCCGAAATTCTTGAAATTAGCAAGTTCCTCGTAATTCTCCAAATTTTTAAGTTCTTCGAAATTTTTTCAATTCTTAGAATTGACAGAATTTCCGAAATTAACAATATTTTGAATATTCTCAAGATTGTTATTTTAAAACATTGTGTATATCGAAACATTTGAAACTTGAAAAATTGAGTGAAAATTACAAATTTTGCATATTAAATTTTGAAAACATTGAAATAAAAAGAACGCAACCTGAACTAAAAGAACTCGTAAATTATACGATTTTCCCAGGAGTTTAAGTCGCTCATGGAGATAATCAGGATTTAATTGGTGATATCGTAGCGAAAGAAAAAGTGCGCATGAAGTTCGTCCCATGACATAATCTGGCACAATTTCTGAATATTCCCAAGGCACATTAACGATAAATTTCAGTAGTGGGTTTCCTCTCTAAAAAATAGAAAAATTCATTCATCGAACACTCAAAATAAATAATGGATAACATCCAATTATTAATGCAGTGTTATTGATCATGATACTTAATCATATATAAAATAAAATATAATGAAAAGAAATAATAAGTATTCTTTACAAAATTAAACATGTCAACAGCTGAATGAACTCAGAGAATTTTTCGACATTTTACCTGTTTAGGATTGACAAAAAGTGCGTTTCCAAAACTTTTTGAAGGACCAGATTTTGCAGCTTCCAACAGTTCTTTTTCCGATTTCTCGAAAAATTCCGACTTTTTTAGGTTGGTTAACGCATCTAGAAAATTGTTAATGCTTCAAAATATAATCAAAGCTCATTTCTTTCGAATTTTAAAACAAATTCGGAATATACTTATAAATATAGGTGGTAGTATACTTATAGAAAAGTAAAATTACTAGCTAATGTAGAATTCGTTCTTTGGATCTTATTCGGAGGATCTTCCGAGATTTTTTCATTCTCGCTCATTTTTAAATAATGTTTGTTTTCGTACGCGTTGTTTATTTACATTATTATATTCCTATCAAAGAGTTACGGAAAACATCAGTTGATTGTCAGTTGATTGTGTCAATATTCACCTGTAAATTTGGAGATATTTTGGTTTATTTTGTTGGTAGACTTGTAAAACTCACAACTTACAGTACTTACACAAAGATTCAATCTGTCGATAGGGAATTTTTGTTCATTTTGTTGGTGCACTTGTATGCAGAAGATTCAACTCGGCGGCGACAAATTGTCATTCTGTAACATTCTGTTGCATTCTGTAATGTCAACATTCTGAACAATGCAACAATTTTGTTGCGAACAAGTACGAGTAACCTTCCGCAAAAGTCGTGAAAATAGTGAAAAATGAGCAATAAAAAAGTCATAAGTTTCGGCAAAATCGGAGCGAATTTAGGAAAAACAACGTCGACTTCGAATCCAGTAGACACAGGCTTCGGGACATTCGGAAGTTTTGGCAAAAAGCAGGGAGAGAAAAATGTCGAAGCCATCAAAGAACTCCAGACCGAAGGAGAAACTGAAACGAATGAATTACAAAAAGTCATGGGGATGACGGAATTCGGGAAAAAATCGGCTCGCACATTTGACGTGCAGGAGATGATGGAAAATATCAAAAAAACGATAAGCGAGGATCCGAGCAATAAGCCTAGTGGTTCTTCAGAAACTGAGAAAAAGGTGAATTTTTCATGAACATTCTGTTTTTTATGTACATAAGCATAGAAAAATGAAAATAACGAAATGAGTGTGTGTGAGAAGTGAAATTTGTGAGCCTGCATTTTTTAAAAAAGTGTCTGAAGTGAGAATTTACCAAATTTTTACTTTTTTTTATTTAAATTTTCGATTTTAGACATTTCTACACATTTTCTCTGATATAAATTTAATTTTTTGTCAATTGAAGAACGTTGTCAACAATATTATCCCAAAATTTGAAAAACTGGAATTTATCAATTTACAAAATTGAAAATCAGTTGATTGATTCTATATTATTGATTGAAAATTGTCTGAAAAAAATATTCTTTGATTCCCAAATGTTATAAGGACACTTCAACAAATTATGAAAAGTCCTAATAAAAAAAAACTTGTCATTAATGAGACACATTTTCTCTATCTCTAGCAAACTACCAACACAGAAGACGAAGAAGAAGAAAACCTCATAGGTCCGCCTCTACCCACTGTCCTCGACCACAAAACCCGGACAACAAAATCTGCCAAAGAAGAATCAGACGACAGCGCTGAAGAGTCCGACGAAGAGGTCGAAAAAGAAGACGACGACGACGATGCAAAGGAAGAAAAAGCTCCAACCCGAAAACTCCCCTGCAGTCACGAAGTTTCCATGACCCATGGCAGGAAAGCTGTTACAGCCCTAGCAGTAGATCCATCTGGGGCACGACTGGCATCAGGTTCTGTTGACTACGACGTCAGCTTCTGGGACTTTGGCGGGATGGATTCGTCGATGAAGAGTTTTAGAACGATGCAGCCTTGCGAGAACCACCCGATCAAGGGAGTGCAATACTCGAACACAGGGGACGCAGTTTTAGTGGTTTCAGGGGCAGCCCAAGCCAAAGTTCTTGACCGGGATGGTTTCGAAAAATGCGAAACTGTGAAAGGAGATCAGTACATCAATGACATGGCACAAACAAAGGGCCACGTGGCAGCCTTGAACTGCGGTTGCTGGCACCCCTTCGTCAAAGAGGAGTACATGACCTGTTCACAGGACGGTACATGTCGGATATGGCAATTGCGACAACCGAAGCAGCACGAGTCTGTGATCAAATGCCGCGCGCAAAATGGCGTCAAGACTGTTCCCAGCGTGTGTTCGTACAATCGCGAAGGAAGTATCATCGCGTGTGGTTGTGTCGATGGCTCCATACAGATGTGGGATCGGCGGAAAAACTTCGTCAATCCTTCCATGATGCATCGTACCGCTCATGGAAAAGGTGCGGAAATCTCGAGCCTCTGCTTCGCGTACTTGGGGAACATGCTGGCTTCTAGAAGCTGTGATGATACCTTGAAGCTCTGGGACCTTCGGTCTTTCAAGACACCACTTCAAGTCGCTACGAACTTGTTCACGAGGTAAAAATATGGATTCTGAGTTATGAGATGGTTTAGTGACCCGAAATTTCATGACATATATCGATCTAGATGACAGTTTTTATAATAGGTCTTAATGAATTTTCAGGTACGACACTACAGATTGCATGTTCAGCCCGGACGACTCCGTGGTCATAACTGGAGAATCTCTGGCCAAAGGACAAAGAACAGGAAGATTATTATTTTATGATACAAAAACATTCGACCTGGTGAACGAGATTCCTGTGACGGACTCACACGTCATCAAAACCCTCTGGCATCCGAAACTTAACCAAATTTTCGTGGGTTGTGGAAACGGGATCGTCAAGGCGTACTATGATCCAAAGAAGAGTATGCGGGGCGCGAAATTGTGCGTTGTTAAAACGAAGCGGCAGACAAGACACCTCGAGATGTCTTCGGCGCAGCAAATAATTACTCCGCATGCGCTGCCACTGTTTAGACAAGATAGACCAAAGTCTGTTAGAAAGCAGATGGAAAAGGATCGTCTGGACCCCGTCAAGTCGAGGAGACCTGATCTGCCCATAACTTCAGGGCAAGGGGGAAGAGTTGCGTCCTCTGGGGGGACATTGAGCTCTTATGTTATAAGAAATCTTGGGCTCAGCAAGAGGGTGGAGGATGACCAAGATCCGAGAGAAGCGATTTTGAAATACGCGAAGGATGCCGAGGAGAATCCATATTGGATCACCCCTGCGTACAAAAAGAACCAGCCAACCAATATATTGCAAGATGGCGAAGAACCTGCTGAAAAGAAGCAAAAGTTATCGTAAGTCGTGATACTTGAGACTGAGATGTAATTATAGTTTGTCCATACAGGTCTCTCTCTTGATAAGTTTCTCCTGAATAAATGCAGTTTTCTCATGATTTTGTCTAAGCTACCACAATTTTCCCTCTGAATAAGTGCAGTTTCTGTAATTTTCCATTTGGTCAATAATTTTGTCCTGATTTTCAATATTTTGGAGAGATTTTTTGGAAAATGCACTCCTAATGCCAAGACGTTCAACTTATTTAAAGGGAGATCTGTAGATAAGTTGTACAGTTTAATTTAAGGTTGCGTGAAATTTCCGGAATTCTATTGAAAATACTTTTGTTGCATATTTTTTGTTGTCAAACCTATTTTTTTCAAACGAGATGTGTTGACAAAAGAGAATATTTCCAGTTATACATGTAATCAATGGAATATTTGCGCACGATGGTGTCATTTTTTCATTATTTGCTAAAGCCTGCTTACTTGTTACACTTTTGATACCAAGAATTTTTTTTGGCTTCTGTCAAATCACTTGAACCATATACACGACTTCTACGTAAATAAGCAATGCCTCCTATCAAACCATGAACTTCAAAAGCGGCGCAATTTTGTAATCTGGACATAAAAGCCATTGCTAGCTTATAGCATAAACCACCGGAAATGTAACAACTCCAATAAAATGAACAGATGTTATTCGTTTTCTACGTGTTTTTATTTGTACGTTTTGTTCATTGTTGTTTTTTTTTCTTGCTGTTTCTCTCTTTTCAGGGGTGCGTTTTACGTTTAAATTCATTTAAATTTAAATAGTGGATTGAGTTCTGCAGTCTTAATTTATACTCCTAAATTTCGCCGAAGTGGCGCTGCTGTCTTCGACTCACAACGACTCACTAGACAGCGGTCTCTGTTGGGTGTATCCATTCCATTTCCTCCCGAATTTTTTCCCTTAGCGTCGATGACGCTGCTGTCCCCGTGCGGCGCCCTGAGGAAACTTAGCGCGCAAACGTTTTTGGCCAAAAATGAAAAACGTGTATATATTATATAAATGATATAAATTATAATAAATCACTGATCTGTATAATACACTGGATAGCTGATCCTATTCCTCCACCACTAGTTCTCTGACCCCAATTGAACCGCGCCATTTGTAGGTATTGGGACAGGACATGCGTGCTAAAGCAGCGCGACATTTAAATTTAGTGAATTTACACGGGGTAAATGGCTGATTTTGAAT
>JAPYZK010006678.1:0-12820 GCA_030522785.1 Platygaster equestris
TAACACACTTGAAAAAAACTCGACTAGATTTCGAGCGGAGTGAGTACCCCCTGCACTCGAGAAATTCTATTAACGAGATATATAATACTGGATGGGATGAATATTCTAAAAGAAGAGTTAGCTAGAAAACGTAAATTGTTGGAGGAAAAAAACGTGATATCGAGTAATAAAAAATATTTCAAACGAAGTGATTTATTAGCGGATGAGCAGCAAAAGAAGAGAGATTGTGAAATCAAGTCGAGTGCTTCGGTCGATTGCAGTGATGAAAAATGCGAAATTAGTCAAGTTAACGAAGACTCGTCGTATAATACCTTATCTCGGCATGAGGTTATCCGGAGGCTCCGGGATTTTGGTGAACCTATTTTGCTATTTGGAGAATCCCACCCTCAAGCTTTTGAGCGTTTGAGAAAATGCGAGATTTCGAAACCTGAAGCTAATCGAGGGTACAGAAACGATTTTCAAACGGCAATGAATGAAGTTGATGAAGCTTATCTCAATGAAATTTTATCCTCTTCGAAACCCAAGCAAAATGATGAAAGCGACGTTGCTGAAAAATCAGTGCAAGATAGGTATGACACACACATAGTATATTATTATATTTTAACAAAAAATTATTTGATGCCCTCGTAAGTAACAGTGAGAGAGAATGAGATAGAATGGTTCTCAATTCTCTCGCGTTTCGTACTCATTCTTTCTTTTCCGTTTTTGGACTAAAATTAATTGTTGTTCGACTTGAAAAATATCGCCAAATTATGTCATTAACTGTCATAAATTATACTCAGTCATCAAAATATGCTAATTTTGTGATTTATTTAAATATTTATGACTTTCAATAATTAGAAATATTTAAATTTATTGCGAAATTAACATGTTTGAATGATTTAATATGATATATAATAGTTGATAAAATATTATTATATTATTTTTCTAGTCAAAAAATGAGTTATTATGGTCAAAAAATGGAAAAAAAGAAAGAGTACGAAATGGGAGAGAACTGAGAATCTTTCGATCTCATTCTCTCTCACCGCGACTCACAAGGGTGACATCTTAATTTTTGTTTTTCTCAATGTTGATAGAATCAAAGGAGTTGATTGAATTTCTGGATTGTCGAGCAAATATATTTATCGAAAAATGCACTACGAAAAACTATTATCAAACTTTTATGATGAAACTGATTTTTTCGATTTACCAAAAATTGAGTGGTAAATTAAAAAAAATCAATTCCATCATAAAAATTATTATTAACCCATTGACAATTCATTTCATGAATTATTATCAAACTATTAAAAAATGTTAGAGTTTGAATTTACAAGTTTTGCATGTAAAAATGAAAAATTCAGAAATGATGGGCTCGCAATTTTTTTCATTTGTGAAGTAGGTCAAATCTAAGAATTTGAAATTTGAAAAATTTGACACATTATTCTCAGTTCGATTTAGCAAGTTCCGTATTTCCCCAATAATGCTCCAACTTTGGTATTTAGATTTTTTAATTTTGCAAATCGTCTTGCCAAGTTTCTAATTGTTGTACGTTACTGAAAATTGAAAAAAAAAAATCATAAAATTAAGTCTGTGTAATCATTTACTGTACAAAAAATTACACTTTTTGTAATGTTTCGACAGGTACTACCCAACGCTAGACATGAGCTATGAAGAAATCCAGGAACTGGCGAGCAAAATGACAAACAGGGACAAGGATTTCAACATGGGCCTGATCGAGCAGTTCATTCAATTCCTGGTCCAGCAGTGGGGAAATCAGCTTAACTCGCGGAGCAGCCTGGAGAAGATGGGTACCAGGGGGAAGATCGACAGCGCCACCTACGCCCAAACAAAGGAGTACCTGAAACCCCTGCTGAGGAAGTTGCGTCGCAAATCCCTACCCGAGGACATAACCGACAGCCTCACACAAATAGTGAAGCACGTCCTGGAGCGCAACTACATTCTGGCCAGTGACGCTTACCTGGAGATGGCCATTGGCAATTCCCCGTGGCCCATCGGGGTCACCATGGTGGGCATCCACGCCCGAACGGGGAGGGAAAAAATCTTCTCCAAAAACGTGGCTCACGTTATGAACGACGAGACCCAGCGCAAGTACATCCAAGGCTTGAAGAGATTAATGACTAAATGCCAGGAATATTTTCCGACTGACCCTTCTCGATGCGTCGAGTACAGCAAAAAGTGAATCAATAACCCTCTTATATTTTATTTCCATCATTTCTACCTTTTTTGCTGTAATGTGTGAAATAATAATGTCTTGTAAATCTTGTCAATATTGTACATTATATCTTGATAATAATTGTTTTTTGGAATTTTCGAATAAACGGGAGCACCTCGTAAGAGCTTCTTTTTCATTTTCACTGGCCATCAAAACAATAATGAATAACGAAACCTGCAGCTGGTTGATGTGTGTACATTAGTCATCACTAATTTATTGACGCCACGTGGCAATTAATAATACAATGTACATGTTTCATCTCGTCAACGGATGATCCTATTACGCGTCATTATCTTTATTTCCATAATAGTTAACATTGTATTCATTAATCGTGTCATGCGCCCCTTGATTAACTTGGTCCGTTGCATTCTCGCTCTGGCAAGAACGTATCACAAAATAATTTCTTTGTGTCCGCGTCGCTAATTACGATGTTTCGTCGCGACTTTTCGACTTTTCGATGGTTTTGGGAAGAATACAACGAACCGCTTTTGTTTTTTTCTATACATTTGCAGTTTCAACAACTTGCAAAATTAACCTAAGATTAAAAAACCATAACGTCACTTGACCTGATACGCGAAACATGTAAAATTATTATAAAATTATTATACATCAACTCGCACACCTGAAAGCTATACGTCGTTTCACCGATTTTCTCGATATCACGGGGAAATTTTTTCGGTCGATTCTACAAAATTCTAGGAATCCGCGTGGTGCGCGTAACACATAAAATTCAAAATGCTTCATTTACAAGTATTAATTGCAGGTTTCGTTGGGTACAAAATTAATTCGTGCGTAGCTGCTGGCAAAAATACTGCTCGAGTTTTAAACTTGTAGGTGTATACGCGGTCGACGAGTCGTTCATAATTAATATTATACTCTAATTCCTTAATTTACGCGTCGAAACGAGACAATTATTGGGGGGACGCAATTGTCTCGTGGTCTGCAAGGGATGATGGAGATTTTGAGCGTTCGAGATTCATAAAAACGTACAAACTTCTAAATTCCGATAGTGCAAGGGGTTGATAGCGCGCGCCAGCGAAATAAAACATAAGCTCGATAATGGAATGGTTCAGTTTGTTCGTACTTCGAAGGCCAATAACGCATTACGAACGAAAAACAAAAGTCCATTGTACAATTATCAATTACGTATAATTATAAAATGAACAATCCCAATTGTGCTTCTTGTTTGCTTGAAAACAAAAAACATCAAATTGTGCCTCTTTTCAACAAGTTGCAAACAAACAAGTATTTCTCAGTGTTATTGGTAAGGTTATCATGCAAAACGCCACAGATGATCTGCCGATGCAATGAAACTATTGATTACGAAGAGAAAATAATTAATACAACTAACGTCACTATATTTATTGTCATTTTGTAAAAGTTACGTTTGCTAGAGTATTTCGAAAGCTACATTTACACTATTCACATAATCGCCGTAGTGTAATTATATTTCATTTTTGTACAATATTCCGTGACTGCTATAGCTATACTACGATGACAATTAACTATAACCGCGTGTAAGTATTATGTAGTGTATAAACAACCAATAAGTATTATACTGGATGGATATGGAACTGTTAACATGACAAAGTTTTCTCATAGTTTGAAGATAGACAACCAATTTAGAAGGAATATGGAAAAAACTTGTTAAGCAAAGTGTTAGAATGAAAATAAACCTCGTTATTGTTGATAAATCGTCAAAAAATCGGCAAACCCAGCATCTGGCACATAATAGTCTTGAATTATTGCAATAAAAATCATGGCTGAATTCTGAAGAGAATTTCGTTTGCAAGCACGATCTGGCCTTCGATATACTCTCATGAAATGTACAAGAATATATCCTACACATCACGATGGTGGTACGTCCATGACAATAATCATTATAATTACACATATCATCTCTTTTCAGACCGCGGTCTCGTAAAAAAGTTGTAACACAGGTTAAATCAAAAGCAGGCCAAAAGTACCGTTTCTCGCGGTTACGTAAAAATTGGAGTTCCTATAAATAGAGAGTTTGGCCATCCCGGCGCGAATGTTTGACTGGCTACCTCCACAGCTGGGTCCGAAATGGCGGCTCCAATAAGAAGAAGCGGTTGTATGTACGTGTCGAATGTATGTGTGTGTAGCGCCGCCATTTTGGACCCGGCGATGGCATGTACACACTTAACACATTCATAGATTGCCGAACTCTTTATTTGTCGAGATTCTAGTAAAAATGTATAAAAAACATGATCGGCGGGGTCATAGAAAAAGTCGAAAATCAGTGATCCAGTCGCATCAAGTGGTAACGAAAATCCGTACGAATACGGTTGCGACGAATTGCCGCGCGAAACGCGTTCACGCCGTTTCTGAAAAGACGGCGTGTGACGAACGTACCCGCCGCGATATCAAGTACTCGAAAACCGAAAAATTAGGATCCGTTGAGAGCCGTATTCATGCCAAGTTTTTTTCCTCGACGATGCATCCATTTTTGAAAGTGTTTACTTTAATATAACCGTTATTATACCCCCCCCCCCCCCCCCCCCCCCCCCCCCCCTTCTCCTCCTTTTACATCTCACACATCGTTGATTCTCGATTCGCTTTCTTCAAAAACACGGGATGTTGCATTATTGGAACAAGTGTTGATGACATGGGAGAGGCTTTTGAATGTACATCTCTAGCGCGGTCGTATCGCAATTTCGGCATTTCTTTCGGAAGCGTCCAACATCAAGTTGATGTCCGCGGATATGTCTGGAAATCCGTATGAACGGGAATAAAAAAATCGTTTCGTCTCGTTTTACCTATGTCTAGATAAGAATTGGATCGATCTCATCAAAACCACACAACATCGAATTCCTTAAATCCTACATTATTTACAATTTGTGAACGCAATGCGAATTTGAAGAAAACACGCGATCGACCGGGTAGAATTCGAACAAATTGCAGGCTAACTTTGTACAGGCGAATCGAGCGAGGGAATCGAAATCAGTTGGTGCACTGCTTGCGTTTTTCGAAAGTAGGCTGCACTGGCAGCTAACGTCGACCCTACTCTCGCGTTTTTTCTTTATCAATAAACGATATGACGTCGAATTACGTGTTAAAAATAAATCGTCCTGATTTATTAGGGCAGTGAAAAATACTCGAGCGATCGATTTTCCTTTCTAATTATAAATGGCCGCGCTGCAGTCGTCGAGTCGCCTGAAATGGCGGATAAGAGCAAAATTTTCTTTGCCCGGAACTTGGAACGATTCTAGTGCCATACACGCGCAGTACGAGTTATTTTATCGCGAGTCGTTTTTGAATTGAACGCTTTCGTTATTCCAGAGCGCGTCTATTCCCATTGGTAAATGCAGCTACCTTAACTCGAACATTCCCTTTTACTGCTTGCAGGAAAATGCGACTCGTGTACGCGACCAAGACAACTGATGGTCGAATTCGTGCTTCGATATGTTATAAAATTAACAATCAAGCACATGATGATACAATAATCGACGAAGGTTTAGAGAGTTGTTGTTTGCGAGAAGCTGCAGCAGCCGGGATGATCCATGGGATGGAAAATTAAATTAATGTAATTCATACACGGCGTACTTTGGCCCTCTCGCTCGTGTCCCGGTGCAGGTTGCGCTGCCGATCGCCGCGGATCGTCTTTGTAACCTCGCGATTATCATGTTGTCAGTTGGCGTAGTGATCGAACGAACCCAAGTATTCTAGACTCGCGCGATAGCAGAACTGGTATTGGTCCTGGAAGAAACGATCATTATTTTATTTAAAGACATACACAATAATTTTATTTTGAAACAATATGTAGCTGATGATGGTTAATGATGGATTATTCATTTAATGGGATTTGGTCGTGACGTGATTGAAAATAAATCTCACTTCAGTCTGCACCATCGCCGGCCGCTGAGTCCTCAGTATCCTGACGGTCTGGAAAATGTCGACGACGCCTTCGTACTGCATGCGCTCGAGGACGATGCTGAGGGTGATGAAAACGCCGGTCCTGCCGACGCCGGCGCTGCAGTGCACGGTGATGGGCCCGTCCTGGCCGAACTGCTCCTTCGTCTTGTGCACCTGGCCAATGAAATCGATGAAGCCGTCCCCGGACTTGGGCACCCCCTGCTCCGGCCAGTCGATGAACTGGAACTGCCTCACAGTCCTGCTCGCCCCGTCCCGAGCGTCCGTGACCTTGAACTCGCGCAAAATGTACTGGGGCATGTTGTACTCGGCGATGGGGTCGACCACGAAACACTGGTACCGAATCGAGCGATCGTTGGGCCAGTATTGGTGGCATTTTTCTCGGCCCATTTCCTTAACGTTGCAAAAGGTTATTATTATGAATTTTTTCAACATCATCGACGCATTCATTACACCGTGTGAAAAAATTTGGGGTCATAACTGAAGGTCAAAAGGTGACAGCCACAATGGGTACTATTTGACCCTCCAAAACATAGTATGAAAGGATTTTTCTGGGTTAGCTCGAATAAGCGAGTTATTTTACATTAAAAATTTTAATGAGCGTCTATCGCTATTTCAGGTAATTTGTTGTCCGTTTTTAACGGTTCAAAAACCAAAGTTATATATTTTGGACACGTAGAATTTATTTTTTAAGTCAATTTACCGATAATTTTCTCAATTGGTGGTGTTGCATTTCTTACCGATACGTATTTGAATGATACTTGAATGACAATGGGAAGGCCATTAGTTACAGGACCGGTCGCCGTCTCTCGCTTTACGGCGGAGAGACCAGTAAAAGGTCGATATCTTCATGAAATAGAAAATGAGGCTTGAACAAATTGTTCGTGAGTTCAATTGATAAATAAAAATTGTTATTTGTGCATGGTAATTGATGTATGGAATACATTTTTTCTAATCATTTTTGACTTGAGGAATAATTTACGGATCATATTTTTGAGTCTTCAAACATCTTGAAAAATGGCGAAAAAAAATTCGAGTGCTCACATTTTTCAAACAATCAAGATACCATTTTTGGAATTATTGACATCGCGTTAATAATTCAACACCAAGTCATTATGGAGTCATTTCTACTTTTCAATTGATATAGCTGAATTTTCGAAGGCGTTAAAGTAATTTTTTCGACTGATTATAACTTTTATTTAATGTTCGCAAAACTGATTAAAAATTTGCTGAATATTTGTTACAATAATATGTGAATTTCATCGGAAATTGAAAATTTTTTCGCCATTTTTCAAGAAGTTCAAAGAATAAAAAGTATAATTCGGAATTTATCCGTAAATTCGAAAATGATTGGAAAACTAGATTTCATAGATCAATTTTAATCCACGAATATCAATTTTTATTAATCAACGAACGAAAGATTCGTTCAAGTCGAGTTCATCGAGCTCAATTTTCCATTTCGTGAAAATAGAGACCTTTTACTGGTCTCTCCACCGTAAAGCGAGAGACGGCGATCGGTCTTGTGACTAATGGCCTTTCCATTGCCATTCAAATATCATTCAAATACGTAACGGTAAGAAATGAAACACCAACGGTTAGACAAATTGTCGGTAAATTAACTCCAAAAATGAATTCTACGTGTCCAAAATATGTAACTTCGGTTTTGGAATTGTCAAAAACGGACAAAAATTACCTGAAATAGCAATAGACGCTCATTTCAATTTTTACCCTTAGAGAACGACTACCTATATTTGACCTATATACAACCTATAAACCACCTATATGACATACATAGCACCTATAAACACCATACAATTGAGATATATTTGGCATATTTATGACGTATATATGACCTATACACAATATATATATGTGCCATACATGTTAATTCTAAATTTTTTACAAGTAAGCCACATATATCTCACCTCCATCTGGCCTATATTGCGTTTATATATAACCTATATGAACCAACGCACGCATATATAAGTGGGAGCGTTGCATATAGGTCGTTTGGGGTCTTATACATCTCGTTTATAGGGCATAAATAGGTCGTACATAGGTCATATATGTGTTTTATATGGCGATTATAGGTCAAATATAGGTCACCTATATAAGTTACATATATGTTGTTTATAGATCTTATATATGTCGAATATAGGTCGTCGTTCTCTAAGGGTAATGTAAAATAACTCGCTTATTCGAGCTAACCCAGAAAAATCCCTTCATACTATGTTTTGGGGGGTCAAATACTCCGTTGTAGCTGTTACCTTCCGAATTTAAAATTCGTGTTGCACAGTGTTATAAGATGAAAATAAAAAGCCGGCGGAAATTGAGGATAAACCGACTGACCTTGAGCTTGGTGAGCATGACGACAATCGTTGAATTGTGCTCCCAGAGCATCCTCCAGAAATCGTCGGTAGTGTCGTTGAGCGGGCCCTGGGTGGCGATGTAGGCCCCGCGGTAACGGTAGCCGTCGATGACGCTGGCGTTTATGTAATCAGAGCCCTCCATGTTCCGCTGCGGCTGAAGACAAACCCTAGTGCACTCGTAAGGCAAAATGTGCACCAGCCGGTTTTTGTGCTTGTTGCAGGGCAAGTTGGCGGATATGAAGCGAGTCGAGTCGGCCTTGATGTTGGAGAGCTTTTTGAATTCGAGCTCCATGCCCGTCATGTTGTCCATTTCCGGCTGCATAAGCTTTTGTATGTGGGAGTGCAAGCTCCTCGCGGGTACCTATCGTAGCGATAGAGTTGATTAATAATATAAGTAAGTATAATTTATAGTCAATCGAAACTTGATGTTGATTGCGATTTTGTAACGTTAATGCAGGCAGCGCTGCGCCTTCGACTAACCTCGGTGTGACCGCAAATGACGGCCTCCAAAAGAGCGTCGTGGATGAAGATGTACTGGTCTTCCGTTTGGACCATGTAGTTGCGTTGGGCCCGAAGGCAGGTCACGTGGCCGTAGATGTCGATCATTTTTTCGTGCCGGATGCGCTCGAGCATCGAGTCGATGACGATGAAACAGCCGGTGCGACCGACCCCGGCGCTGCAATGGACTACGAGGGGGCCGCTCTCGGGCCCGTTGAGTGAGCGCACGCGCTTTAAGAATTGGAGGAACGGGGCCGGGTGCTCCGGGACCCCGTGGTCCGGCCACGCGGTAAACTGCAGCTGCTTCATTTCCCTCCGCTCCGAGTATCCCGAGCGGCAAACCTGCTCATTTTATATTATCAATAGAGTGATTGCATATTTTTTAACATACCTTTTTTTTCATTGAATTATAAAGATTAGACTACGAAAATCATGACAGCATTAAAGATACTGATCTTTTACTGCTAAGTTTTCAATAATTTAATGTTGAAAAACGTAAAAATCAGCCCGCATTTTAAACGTCCTGAAACGCCCGCCACGTTACGTGACGTCATTAGCCACGTTCTGTGCAGCTTTATGCACAAGTGTTTGTGCCAAAAGCTGCTCAGAACGTGGCTAATGACGTCACGAAACGTGGCGGGCGTTTCGGGACGTTTGAAATCTACCTTCTTTTCAATTTGATATCATTACGTCGGGGTGAACTTTTGTAATATAAAAAAACTTTCTGACATTGTTTTTTTATTGGATGCACAACTTTGCTTCCGCCGTTTTCCGATAGAAGGCTGTATTGGTAAGCTACTTGTCAAAGCACCTTAATCAAAATTGTCAAAAAGTAATTTCGGACATCTGCTAACGTATTATCGACATCGCCGCACTAGTGAAAGTTTTTTGCATTTTCGAATTGTTCTTGATTCAAAATGTATGTTTCTGAGCCAAGTTCTCGTCATTTGCGGGAAGTCTTGATCTTCTGCTTAGACTTGAAAAAAAACTGCAGCTGAAGCTCATCGAATGCTTTAAAATACTTACGGTGAGGCTGCTCTGAATGAAAGAACGAGTCGGGAGTGGTTTCAACGTTTTAAGAATGGTGATTCCGATTTCGAGGACAAGCATGGTGGTGGGAGAGGAAAAATATTCAAAGACGAAGAATTGGAAACACTGCTCGATGAAGATTCATGCCAAACACAAGAAGAACTTGCTCAATCGCTGGGAGTGACTCAGCAAACGATCTCGAAACGCCATAAGGCCATAGGTATGATTCAGAAACAAGGAAATTAAGTTCCGTATGAGTTGAAACCGAGAGATATTGAACGGCGCTTGTTTGCATGTGAACAACTGCTTCAAAGACAGAATCGGAAGGGATTTCTACATCGCATCGTGACCGGCGACGAAAAATGGGTCTATTACGATAATCCCAAACGCAGAAAGTCATGGGAAAGCCCGGATATGCTTCCACGTCGACAGTAAAACCGAATATTCACGGCGCTGAGGTCATGCTCTGCATTTGGTGGGACCAGCTCGGTGAAATATACTACGAGTCATTAAAACCGAATGAAACCGTCACAGGAGATCGGTACAGAACACAATTGATGCGTCTGAAACGTGCATTGATGGAAAAACGGCCACAGTACCGAGAAAGACACGACAAAGTCATTCTCCAGCATGACAATGCTCAGCTACACGTCGCAAAAGTGGTCAAGACATACTTGGAAACCCTGAAGTGGGAGGTCTTGCCCCACCCGCCGTACTCCCCAGACGTCGCTCCATCCGACTACCATCTGTTTCGTTCGATGAGGCACGGCCTGATCAGCATTTTTCGTCGTACGAGGAATTCCAAAAATGGATACAATCATGGATTGCGTCGAAAGATGCCTTTTTTTTTGAGATGGGATCCGAAAATTGCCGGAGAGATGGGCAAAAGTTGTCGCAAGTGATGGACAATACTTTGAATAATATATCTGTTAGTACTTTTTGACAATAAAGCTTCCAATTTTCGAAAAAAACGGCGGAAGCAAAGTTGTACACCCAATACCTTCAGATTACAATATATTAAAAAGATTTCCATGGGTTTTTATTTTTCATTCAACGACTCTATTGAACAATAGTAATTGGCAAACGTTGAAAAAGGCCATCATCAAAAGACGAAAGAGAGAAAAGAAAAAAGAACCTGGAAAGTCCGGATGCAGTAAGTTGCAAGCTCCTGGATATCCGTGACGGTGACCGTCATCTGGCCGTAAGTCTCGGAGCCCCGGGCCGGCCAATACTGGTCGCACTTGATCCTCGTCCTCTCCTCCAACTTGGTCATCATGACGATCGCGCTGGTGCGCAGCTCCCAGCACATTCTCCAAAAGTCCGCGACGGTTTCCTGGAGCGGTCCCTGGGTCGCCACGTAGGCGTTCTGCTTCCGGTAGCCGTCGCAGTAGTTGGCGTTTATGTAGTCCGAGCCGGGTATGCCATCGATCGTTTGCAAAATCACCCGGGAGTGGTCGTACGCGATGACGTTCGCGTAGCGGTTCTTGGAGGTGTTTACCTCCATGTTGGAGTGGTCCCAGGTAAACTGTTGCCCGGGCTCTATCGACTCGTACTCCTGGCTGAACTTGAGATTGTCGTTGGCCTTGAGCCGCTCGATGTGATTGCCGAGCTCGCTGATTGGGATCGGCGGGTGCGACATCATACCCGGCGTCTGGAAGTTTATGCGCCGCATCTCCACCGGGTCCGAGGGTGCGTGGTTCGAGCTTATGTCGGCCGACATCAAGGGACGCGTCACTGCGGCTTGGTCCGGAGCTTTGCAAGGTTGTCTCCGTCTGCGATTACAATAACAACATATTAATTATATAATGATAAGTACGAATTAATCACCCGAACAACGAATTCTACGCGAGAATAAAATGGGCAATCACAAACACTCGGAAATCGCATTTCCAACTTGTTCAATTATTTTCCCAGGTATTTTACGCTTCATTACCCATTGAAAAACTCGCGGCACTGCAGATTCGCCAGGAACTTTAGATTGTTGAAATGAAACTTGGCCAAAGTTCAGAGAGATATAAACTTGCGGAAAAAGCGCGATTTTACTCGCGGAA
Organism: Platygaster equestris; assembly: GCA_030522785.1. Lineage (NCBI taxonomy): Eukaryota > Metazoa > Arthropoda > Insecta > Hymenoptera > Platygastridae > Platygaster > Platygaster equestris. Next base: position 12,054 of record JAPYZK010006678.1, read on the forward strand.
CTTTGCCTTCTAATGGTGAAACGACGTTTTTTTCTACTACGAGTATTTTTTTAAACTGAACATTGTGCTTATTCAGACATTCCACTACTTGGCAGTTATTTACCTTCTTAAAAATCGAGCAAATCTGTTAAGAAGAATATTAGCACATATCGAAGAGTTTTCCAAATCCATTATTCATATTTCCCCATCTATCAAATATTTACACTGTTATTATATTATACTGCGAATTCGAATGTTTGACTCGACTTGATTAGATTCTGGTTTGAAACTGTCTAGTTTCGAAATTTGCCACATTCAGTATCAAATGTTGTATAATCTTCCATTCGAATTTTTTTTCCAAATGCAAAGAATTCAACAATCGCGAGATGTTCTGCGATACTTGTTTTGCGAGTAGGTACTACTTGTTTGTCAAATGGAGAGTTGAAATAGATTTTGATGTTGAGAAGGGAATTAATCGATCGAGTGAAATCAACGCACTTTTTGATGACGAAAAGAAGAACGAGGAGAATGCTGAGTCCCAGAGCTGCAAGAATTGGACCTACGACCCAAACCATCCCTGGTTCCTGGCCACTCGTTCTGACAGAAACGTCCGGACTCCCGTCTACGGGAATATTGGGATTCGGTCGCCGCGGAGGATCACCCGGGGGAACTTCCCTCATGTCTAAAGACAGTTCCTCCGAAAACGGAGACGACGTGTACAAATGCTGGAAAGTGCAACAATTTTATCCATCACAAATTGACAATCTTAATTCGCAATGATGTGATAA
>JAPYZK010006680.1:0-12915 GCA_030522785.1 Platygaster equestris
AAATTTTTTCCTCTGATATTCGGCTGTGGAAATTCGAAAATCTGCCATTAAAATGAAATAAAAATCCGATTCCAAAAATATTTTCGAACTAAAAATAACAACAACACTAAAATAACCTCACAATACTCAAAATCAACTATGAACACTAGTCAAAATAACAACAGTCAAAATTCAATAACAAAATCAATAAAAATAAACTCCAAAGGAAAAAAATACCCAGCTTTCATGTAATTTATTTAAAGAGACCCAAAGGGTCAAATAAAAAAAAGGAATAGTAAAAAAGAAATTAAGCTCCCTGGGATTCGATTCTCACAGAGGTCCCGAGTTCCTTATCGTCTTATCGTTAATAGCCTTTTCGATTGACTTGCTCTGAATCCTGACATTGGTACTGAAGGTACTTTCTTTCCCACCGAGGGCGCCGAGTGAAAATACATTCGCAATCATCTCAAGAACTCGAGTTAAATCACTTAAAAGTGTTACGGAGCAAAGGTTCTATACAGGCGCGGAAAAAATAGCGAAGAGTCGAGATTTTCCGGGCAATAAATTTATTGGATCGCGCGAACTTTCATCGAAGATGACAAAAAGGGCTTTTGGAGTTGAGAAGTTTACGATATTTCCAAGGGTAAAAAGTTGCGATTTGTGAAGAATTCGGAAGTAATTTATGCAAGTTTTTATTATCTCATATCAATTTACATCGATTTCTATGAATTATTATTGATACACATCGATTTATACGCATTTACATAGATTTTTATCGATTTTCATGAATTCCTGTCAACTTGACTTTGAAATTTTGTTGGAATTCCCGAAGTTCGTCAGATTTTGAGTACTCAAATTGTCATGCATTTTTTTAGTTGATTACACCAGTTAATTACACATTAATTCACCTATAATGAAAAAAAAAAAAAAACGGGGGGGGGACAAATTACCCTTTCTGATGATTTTTATTTTCTGGGGGGGGTCTATTTTTCACTTATGAAAATTTTTCAGAACTTCGATAATTGGACATTTTATAACGATCATTCACTTTTCGAGATTTGTGGCAATCTTTGGTAGATTTCGTAAGTTTTAAATAATCGAGAACATTTTCAAAATATTCAATAATCGTATTAATAAATATTCCATAATCTATAGTACATAAAATCGATAAATGTAGGAAAATGTCAAATGTTTTGAAGAAAAGATAAGTGTCTAAAAAGGAATCACTCAAGTAAATTACAACAACTCTCAACATGACGACATTGTTAATGTATCATACTAGAACTTTACCACATTCGAAGACAGAATAAAATTTCACAAATGATCCTAATTTTGATGTATCGTAATTAAACATATCGAACAAAAAAAAAAAAAAAATATCAAAAGCAGAAGTGCGATTCATTTTGAAAATTATGTCTCCGAAGCAAGTTCAGGGACGGACGTTCATAAAATTGGACTATCTATGAGCGATTAATGGAAAGATAAGCTACCACACCCGAGTGTATCTAAACTACCATAAGTGCAAAACAAATTCCGGTACATGTTATAGCTTTTATATATGATAATTCATAGAGAACGAGTTGCTTCGAGTAAACTGAACAAGTTCAGTGTATTTCCAAATATAACAATGTGAATTTATTAAGCCATCAATCCAGTTCTTGACGGAAAAATATTCTTGGAGAAAATCAATTACACAAAAAGGTAATCAAATTCATTCTATAAATTGTTACCATTAATTATTCAATAAGCGACATCAGCACTTCAAAATTCATTAAAACTCATCGAAGTTGACAATACTTGAATAGTAATACAGAACTGGACACATTTTTTATAATTAACGTAAACGACGTCGAAAATTCGCAGGTACAGGTGCAATGAAAAAATATCGTTGGATTTATGTATCCATTCAAACACATGTTATGCTATGGGTTTTCGTGGCATCCTCCAATCACGATTTACTATGTTGTTATCCTAATGCAACATTTATAATAAACGTGAAATCGTTCAATTGTTCAAATGGACGGAAACCACGTCTTAATTGCGATAGACCTACGATATTCAACCTCCCACAAAATCTTTCAGACGGTTATTATGTTGACGGAAAATCGAACTTGATATACTCTTCAGAATTGATCCCACCCGACAGGTAAACACCGAAATAGTAGGCTCAATTTCATGCTCAACTAAATACTCAGTATTGTACTGATACTAAATACTCAGTACTGATCAGATATTCATTTATATGTGATTATATGCATGTGGAATTACTTGAGTGCGTCTCAAAAGCATTACAAAGAACCGAATATTCCCCCTGGGTAAGTAGAGTTAGATAACAGTCGGCGAAAGTTGCATGATTCGGACTGTTGGAAATAAAATTGTTTGCGACAAAACAAATGCCATGCAAAATTTCTTTTTGCATCTTATTCTATATCATTTTAGGCACACGCTAAGCTAAAAATCAATCAATTATCCCGTGAAGAATACATCAAAATCACTAATTGTTCATTAAGAAGTTTATGAACAATATGAATAATTAAAAATTTTTCGTTCCGAGTATTATCGTCGAAGTCAGTAACCATTTCAATACATTACTGCGAATTTTCATCCAATTCTATCGAATCCTATTTACGTTATAAATTTTTCAATAAAATATGTCATAATTGTTGACCCTCTCTAGAAACATACACAAATTGAAAATTTCGAAAAACCCTTCTAGGATGTGTTTCCAGTTGGTGAATACTGTCAATAACAGTATAGAGAATTTTATTCCATGACCGAGTGGGAATCGGAGTGCCCACTTTACGAATTTAAGCTCGAATACCTCAATTATATCGTCAACTTTTTAGATATTGCTTGACAAATCCACGGAATAATCGTTCGGAAGTTCTAATCTGTCCATCGAACGTGCACAGAAGTAAAAAATGGTTTTCCAAACAGTCGCAGAGGGTTATAACCGCATCAGCCTCAGTGATATCCTCCATTTCCACGAGCTTGATAGTTATAATTTACAGTTTACTACCGGCAAAAAAAATTATTCATCGCTTGTGGTTAGAGCTTGCGATATTCGGAGCAATATTCTATCCTGTCGACGTAATTCGCAATTCAGACTTTCTCTCCGAGTTTACGAATAACGTCCTACACTCTGCACTAAGTTCGACTTTTTTATTCACTATGACATGATCTTGCGATGTCTTCTGTATTAACGCTTAAACTGCCCTTCAGATTACGCATATTATTCCTTGAGCAATTATTGTCAACTTTTCCTTACTATTATTGCTTTCGACACTTGGCGGGCAATTTGGTAAGTTCTTGTTTATTATTTTCTGACTCAATTTCTATCGTCTTTTAGTTTGCATTTTTCGTTCACTTCCGATTACTTCTTCTTCTACTGTTCAAGCATCGCTAGAATAAGTCACTATAAATACAGCATCTGTCCACAAATTGGGAATTTTCATCTCTCGTCAACATGTCATCTGCTTTTATTTAAGGTTCACGATATTTCCATTAGAAGATGAAAAGCTACTTGCTACGTACAACTTGATTGGATATGGTCTCCCGACACTATTCTTGATTTATGCTATTGTGGCGGATTTGTTCGAAGGTTCGCATGTAAAACCTGGGTTCATGAGTTATCCCTACTGGTTCAGAGGTCAGCTGATGTTCACCTGTTCGATGGTGCAGTTACATACTCATATTCATAAGCAATCTTTACATCTAGATGATCAATCCTGGTGGATACTTTTTTGCGGACCACAATGTTTCTTATTCATACTTGAAGTACTCCTGACTGTTTTATTGTTCGTGAAATTATTTATAATTCGCAAAAAGAGACTTCGAGGTGCAGGAATACAAGTAGCGGGATATAAATGGTCAACGTATGTGAAGATTATGTTCTTGACGAATTTGTCGTATGTGTTCGGTTTCGCGAGATGGATTTTCGTTACTGCATCTACTGAAGTATATTGGTGAGCTGAATAATCGCAGTTTTCGACCCTGTTTAGAATTTTTGTTGTGGTTTTGGTGTCGTTGAAATTTTTGAGCTGAATTTTTATATATTTTTCATTTTTTCTAATCTTCTTTATCGCGAAAAAGTTTATAGTTCAGAAATCTGAGCTTTCACTAAAGTTGTGATTGAATTTTTGTTGTTGTTGCTTTTGTTGTCTTGGTAGTAAGTCTGATGTTTTTTGGAGTATCTTAAATTTTCAGAGTCGCCTTAATAAATTTTTTCCATTTTTTGATAATGTTCTTCATCTCGGAAGTTTACGTAATTGATGATCCCGAAATCTGAGCTTTTTCGAAAATCGTAAAAGATGATGATAATCTGTAGGAGCATTCGATGAATAACGCGAATTTTCTCCAATTTTACAGTATTACACAATATTTTCGAATAATACAATGAACAGAATTATAATTCTAGAATATTCGTCCATTTTTCGTAACTATTTTTTACCTATCACAATTTTTTAAAATCTATATAATAAAACATTTTCTAATGATCATTTACTTTTCAAGATTTTTGTGAAGCTTCAGTAAATTCCATAAACTTTAAATGACTCGGAAAAGTCATAGAAAAATTGTATATTCAAAAAATGTTTCTCCCAATCACGTAAAGTTTTCATTCAATTTGTTCTGCATTGCAGGTTCCCATCTCTGATTTTCGACAGATTGCATGGTTTGTGGTTTTTTATTATACTGGTCCCGATGTGCAAAGAAGTACGAACATTTCTCGCTAGGAAAAACAGTTCATGAATTTCACCCAGGCTGATATAATATCATCTAAAAATATATTTTGTAATATTTTCCGTGAGTTATGTTGAGCGTCCTAAATTGAATATTATGATTACAATAAAAATATGAAATATTTTTTTTATATTCTAATATCCACTCTAAAATGTGTCAAAATGAATGTATGCGTATTTTTATGAATATATCTGCAAAAATAAAAATAAACCCCATACTTATTAGTATTAACATCGACAGTCATTAAAAGAACAACATTGTTCATCGGGGGTAAATACTATCGATATTAAAAACGTTGATGAGTTGGGCTCAAAAAGGATGTTACGAAGTACAAAATACCCCTTAGATCTGATGAGAAGTGAATTACAATCTCATTCACTTGTACTGAATGAATAAAGTATTTCCAAGGATACTAGAAATATATCTTCTCTTGGATTGAAATATTTCACCCACTTCGACTACGTGTGCATACTTCTATGTTACAATCACCTTACGTAATATTCACATGTTTTTGATTGATAGTGAATTATTATTACGTGTGAATTATTTCAGTTTTTGGAAAGAAATAGTTCCTCCAGATTTCGTATGTTGATTTGTGTGCATCGTTGAAATTATGAAATTGATACATAGTAACTGATGAATTCAGATAATACTCTAACTATCGATCAATGCAGGTAACTTGAAAACAACATTAAATCCACAAAATGAGTAAGCAAATATGATGACACCAGAAAAAACCATACGAAAAAAGATCAATTTATGAGTATTTCTTCAGTAAAACGTTCATAATAACTCAATTATCATCCCTAGAAAATTAATAATTATACCGAATTACCATAATCAATGGAAGTTCTCAAAATCGTTCGTAAATTTATGCAGAAAACCGTAAAAAGTTGTAGAGAAAGAAAGTGTTCAAAAAGAAATCACCGAAGTCAATAACGAAAACACTCAATATAATAACTTTGTTTATCACACTGGAACTTTATCACACTTGAAGCCAAAATGTAACTTTACGGAGAATGCTTATTTTAATGTATCGTAATTCAACATACTGTAGGAAACGAAATATAAATATCAGAACTGCAATTCATTTTGGAAATTCTGTCACTGAAGCTTCTTCAGAAAGAGCAGTTACATAATAGGAGTACACTATCTATGAGCGATTAATGGAAAGATACTACCATACCCACGTGTATCTGGATAACCATAAGTGCAAAAGATTTCAGTACATGTAATAGCTTTTAAATCAGATCATATACAAGAAACAAGTTGTTCCAAGTTGATTTCACAGTTCAGTATATTTTCAAGCATCACAATGTGATTTCAGTAAAATATCATTTCAGTTTTTGGTACAGGTGCAATGAAAAAATATCGCTGGATCTACGTATTCATTCAAACACATGTTCTGCTGTGGGTTTTCGTGTCGTCCTTTAATAATGATCTACTATGTTGCTATCCTAATGCATCGTTTGTTATGAACGTTGACTCGTTCAGTTGTTCAAATGGACGGAAACCACGTCTAAATTGCGAGGAACCTACAATATTCGACCTTTCACAAAATTTTTCAGACAGTCAATACCTTGATGAAAACTCCAACATGATAACCTCTTCAGAAGTGATCCCTCTCGACAGGTAAACAACGTAAAGATCGGTTCAATGCTATACATAACTCAATAATGAGAAGTCAATAGGATCTTGAATCATATAGGATAATGTAGATGGAAAATCACTGCAGTACGTCTTTAACGCATGAAGTAAGACAGATTATCCTCCCAAAGAAAAAGACGCGATAAATAACACTAGGTTGAAGTTCAATGATTCTAACCATTAGAAATATCCGAATGATATCGTCAACTTTTCAGATATTGCTTGACGAATCCGCGAATCATTTCTCCAAAAGCTCTAATTTGCCCATCGAACAAAAACATATTCCAACTATTGCATTCCAAGGACTGGCAAAGGACTGTCAATTCAGTGGCCTCGTCCATATCCTTCGTTTGTTCGGTTGTGACGAGTATTATTTACATTTTACTTCCGAAAAAAAGAATCATCCATCGGTTGTGGATAAAACTTGCGGTAACTGCAGCTACGTTCTTCTTCATCGACGTAATTCGCAATGCAGACTATGTCTTGCATTTCATGAACGGCCCCCTACACTCTGCACTGGGTAATGGTTTTAAGATCGCTTTGATACAATATTGAAATAATTTTCCTTTCGGTGAACTTATAATCGGAAGTACAATTCCAAGTCAGTGAATAGTACAAACTTACAAGAAACTATCGTCAATCATTTCAGATGGAATATTTCTTATGTTCTATTATAATTGTCGATCTTTAAGGATTTTTGAGAAAATATATGAATCATATCCACTCGTTCGAACTATCGTAAAGTTATTGATTTGATAACTCGTTTTCGTCAAATTCCAGATAGTTAGATCCTTCGTACTATTCTTCATGCAGAAGCTGAATTAATATTTTGCATATAATGTTACCGAATTAACTGGAAACTATCTGAATGTTTTTTTTTCTCCGATCATTTTTATTTTTCTCCGACTGTAAGGAGAACAGGGATGAATTAGTATTAAGACACGATACATTACACTTCTAGCTTTTGCAACCTATTTCTTCAGCTTTACTTGTACACTTGTGTTGTTTATTATCGCTTTCGACACTTGGCGTGCGATTTGGTAAGTTCTTGTTTAACTTTTTTCTAAATCTATCCGATGTTATAACTGTGTTGTTTTTCTCCCGCTAATGCTAAAATTGACGCTGCAGTCGAACCCATATTAAATGTAATTATGCTGAATTCCGGAAACATAGATATTGGTTGATAATTATCAATTCACTTTAGTATTCACACCGTTTTTGTGAATATTCACTGCTCATAATTAGTATCATCGCTGCATATTGAAAGTCCCCCCCCCCCCCCCCCCCTCTCGAATATTGGAAAAAGAAAGTCCCTCTTTTCCCCCCTACCCGACTCTCTGCCTCAGAATAATTTCAATTTTAACCTAACCCAACCTTGACTTCTATTTTATTTTGCATTCTGTTCTGCTCCCCTAGTTTTTTACAACCGTTCTGGTCCCCTGTCCTTTTCTATAGAGTTGCGACTTCCAGGTTTACAACATTTCCATGGAATGACGACAAGTTACTTGCTACGTACAATTTAATTGCATATGGTATCCCTTCAATTTTTCTGATTTATGCCATTGTAGCAGATTTCGTCGAAGGTTCGCACGTGAGACCTGGTTTCACAAGTTATCCCTACTGGTTTAAAGGTCAGTTTACGTTAAACTGTTTAATTGTCTCGTTGAGTTGGATACGAGGTATCATATCATTTTAATGTTAACCTGACTTAGCTATACCGTTATAACCTCATCGCGATTTTCTATTAACTGTGTATGTTTAACAAGGAGTCAACAAAATTTGAATCTTCGAGAAAGTTACACAATTATGGGTTTTTCGTGATCTCTCGTAGCATTCCAGAGTTCTTTGTTTTTCTTCTCCATGTAGATACTAAATCCTGGTGGATATTAGATCACGGACCGCGCCTATTTTTATACATATTCGGAGTTCTTTTGACTGGCCTTATATGTGTGAAACTGTTTATTACTCGCAAAAAAACACTCCGAAGTAAAGGGATACAGGCAGTGAAATATAAATGGTCAACGTACGTGAAGATCGCGGTGATAATGAATTCAACGTATGCGATTATTATTGCGAGAGGGGTTTTCATGACCGCATCCACCGAAGGATATTGGTGAGCTCACGAAATATTCGATATTTGTCGAAAGCATCTCATGTTCATTGAGATATTTTAGATTTTTGCAAAACCTCTTTATTTTTACGATTAAAACTTTAAGAACAATACGACACTTGAAAAAAGTATGATAACGGAGAATGTTATTCTAGAGAACAGATAAATTCGTCGTTTATTATTTGCGTTTATCAGAATTCTTCTTCGATTGCGATAATTTCTACATTTTTGCCTATGTATTTACTTGTTATGAATATCCAAAATTCTTTTATGTATTTTGGAAGTCGTCGATGATTTTGGATATTCATCCAATCATTTGTGTAATAATCGTTGGAGGACGAATTTTTGGTATAAGAACAGTTTTCATTCGATGTGTTCTGCATTGCAGGTTCCCGGTTCTTATTTTCGACAGATTGCGTGGTCTGTGGTTCTCCATTGTACTGGTCCCAATGTGCAAAGAAGTGTATTTGGGACCGATTAGACATAAGATCGCAGGATTTGTATTGCATTGCGTTTTAAAATTCGTGAATTATGCTCAGCGTCTTACTTTCAATTCAATAGATACAAAAGAAAGATGCATTAATGAAAAAATTATGAAATTCATTGATTCATTCAATATTGCACACTGGGCACCGAAGCCTGATATAAAATAATTTTCAAGGGTAATAAAGATATTGTACTCAAAAGATTAAATATTATATATCAATGCTAGAATCTAGTGTAAGCGTTGCGATAAAATTTCGTCTACTTTGTCCAACATCGGAACTGTAATTCACAGAATAACATTATCAGGGGAGTATGGATTGGAAGATAGGACTATACCAAAGTGTATTTTAATAACCACGAGTGCAAACAGTACATGTCATGGCTTTTATATTCGATAATATGTATATGACAAGTTGCTTAAAGTGGACTGCCAAAATTTACTATATTCCAGAGGATGACAGCGTAATTCGATGAGTGATCACTTCAGTTCCAGACGAGTAAATTTTTCGCAGACGAAATATATTACATGTTGTGAAAAGGTGAAAAATTCGAAAACTGCGTTTATTTCATCAATCGTTATCATCAATTAGTAAATAAGTTACTCAGCTTCCGTGAATATATTAACCCTAATCAAATTTCATGGAACTCGACCACTAGTACATCACTTGACACATATTTTAAAATTGACGTTGACAATTCGAAGGTACAGATGCGTCAAAAAAATATCGTGGGATATACGTTTTCATTTAAACACACGTTCTGCTGTTGGTCTTCGAGGCGTCCTCCAATCACGATTGACTATGTTGTTAAAATAATGCATCATTTATTATAAACGCTGAATCGTCCGATTGTTCAAATGGACAGAAATCACGACTTCATTGCGATAAACCTACGATATTCGACCTTTCACGAAAATTTTCAACCGCTTATTGTGTTGACCGAGGATTGAACTTAATATACTGTTCAGAATTGATCTCTTCCTAGCAGTAAACTCCGTAAAAATCGGCTCAATTTTATCTGTTTATTTATGATCAGAAAATCAACAAGATCGACGTCATTCGCTATGCAGCCCATGTTTTCTAGTTTACGAATAACGTCCTACATACTGTACTGAGTACGACTTTTTATTCCCAATGACAAGATCTCGCAATGATCTATGGTTCCGGGAATTAACAAATACATCACAATTTCAGCTTACGCATCCTATTCCTCGAGCAATTCTTGTAAACTTTGGCTTACTATTGTCGCTTTCGACACTTGGTGGGCAATTTGGCGAGTCCTTGTTGTTTCCAGACTCAGGTATTTCTCGTGTCTTGTAGTTTGCATTTTTCGTTTACTTTCGATATCTCCTTCTTCCACTGTTGAGACATTGCTAGGATGTCACTATAAATACAATATCTGTCCACAAATTTAAAAAATTTATCGCTAATTAACATGTCATTGATTTTTATTTTGAGGTTCACGATATTTCCATTAGAAGATGACAAGCTACTTGCTGCGTATTGGGAGTATAAATTAGTTCGGTCCGTTCTCAAAAGGTGGCTCTGGCCGTTACGAAAATTGAATAGTAACAGCTGACATGTAGTTTCAGACAACAAACAACCGACAGGTAGTTTCAGAGAGTCTTGTCATCTGTCAGTAATATCCAATTCATATCGCTTCGAGTTTCATAAAAAAACCTCGTTTCCCACTGTGTTGAATATGTCTAATTTTGTGTTAACTAAGCAGCATTTGCGGGAGGTCTTATTTTTTGGTTTTAATTAGAAGACAAGTGCAGCTAAAGCGCATCAAATACTTGTGGAAGTTCATGGTGACAATGCTCCAACTGATGAATCTTGTCGGGAATGATTTCGACGTTTCAAGAATGGATATTTCAGCGTTGAAGACAAGCCTTGCTCTGAGCAGCCAGAAAAATTCGAAGACAAAGAGTTAGAGGCATTACTCGATGAAGATCCGAGTCAAACGCAAGAAAAGCTTGCAGAATCATTGGTAGTGACTGAACAAGCGGTTTCTGTACGATTAAAATCCATGAGAATTATTTTAAAGCAAGGCGATTGGGTGCCTTATGAACTGAAACCGAGAGACATTAAAAGGCAATTTTTCACTTGCGAACAGCTGATTCGAAGGCAACACAGAAAGGGTTTCTTACACAGAATTGTTACTGGATATGAAAAATGGATATTCTATGACAACCCCAAGCCAACTTGACTGGACATGGTATTCCTTACATTTTTTCGGTTTCTGCTATTGTGGCAGACTTTTTCGAGGGTTCGCATGTAAAACCCGGTTCCACAAGTTATCTCCACTGGTTTGAAGGTCAGTTGATGTTCACCTGTTCAATAGTGCACTTACATACTCATATGCATAAGCAATCTTTCTATTCAGACGATCAATCGTAGTGGATACTTTTCTGCGGACCACGATGTTTCTTATTCGTACTTGAAATACTTCTGACTGTTGTATTGCCCGTGAAATCATTCATAATTTGCAAAAAGAGACTTCGATTTGCGGGGATACAAGTAGCGGGATATAAATGGTCAACGTATGTGAAGATCATGTTCGTGACGAATTTGTTGTATGTGTTCCGTTTCGCGAGATGGATTGTCGTTGCTGCATCTACTGAAGTATATTGGCAAGCTAATTGATCGCGAATTTTAACACTTTATAGAATTTTTCGCGTTGTTGTTTTTCTTGTCTTGGACGTAAGTCTGATATTTTCGCAAGTATCTCATATATTCGGAGTAGAATTCATGTTTTCTTTTCCATTTTTAAACAATGTTTTTTATCGATAAAGTTCACGCGATTGTTAATCCCGAGATTTGAGGTCTCTCGAACATTGTAGAAAATAATAATAGTCTATAGAAGCATTCAATGAATAACGAGATTATCCTGAATCTTACAACATTACAGAAAATTTTCCGATAATATAATTAACATAATCGTAATGTTAGAATATTTATCTATTCTTCGTCACTATTTTTTACTTATCAAAGGGCTTCAGAATCCATATAATGTGGAACATTTTCTAACGATCATTCACTACTTTAGATCTTTGTAAAGCTTCAGCGAATTCCATAAACTTCAAATGACTCGAAAAAGTCATCGAAATATTCAACATTCGTTCAAGAAAGTTCTCCCGAACACGTGTAGTTTTAATTTAATGTATTTCGCATTGCAGGTTCCCTACTCTGATTTTAAACAGATTGCATATTTTGTGGTTTTTTATCATACTGGTTCCAATGTGCAATAAAGTACGAACATTTCTCGCTAGGAAAAACATTTCATAAATCTCATGTGAACTACTACAATAATACTTTAACTATCGATCAACGCAGGTAACTTGAAAACAACATTAAATCAACGACATGAGTAAATAAGTATAATGTAACCAGAAAAAACGATGTGACGAAAGATTAATTCATGTTTATTTCTTGAGTAAAATGTCAGTAATTTTTATATTATCGTCTATTATAATCCCTAGAAAATTGATAATCATTAAATATTCCCAGAATCCATGAAAGTTTCATAAACAGTTTTGGAATTTATGCAGAAAACTGTAAAAAAATGTGAGAAAAGAAGTGTTTAAAAAGGAATAACCCAAGTTAGTGACGGTAACTCATGATATGATAACTTCGTTGATTACACTGGAACTTCATCACACTTGGAGCCTAAATCTAACTTTACAGATAATACGAATTTTAATGTATCGTTATTCAACATACTGGAAGAAACAGTATAACAAAAGCAGAATTGCCATTCAGTTTGGAAATTCTCTTATTAAAGCTCCTTTAGGAACAGCAGTTCATAGAATTAGACTATCTATGAGCGATTAATGGAAAGATAGTACCAAACCAAGGTGTATCTAAGTGACCATGAGTGCAAAAAAATATTTTAGTACACTGAATAGCTTTTACATTAGATAATTTATAATTCATAGTGGACGAGTTGTTTCG
>JAPYZK010006682.1:0-14894 GCA_030522785.1 Platygaster equestris
AGTTCTGCAAAAATGAATTCATAATCGCGAAACAAAGTTTTCATCTCGGACGGCGCATAACGCGTCGTCGCAGCTAACGCGCAAGCGCGTGAAGTACCGCATTTGCGTACAAGCAAGATGAACGAAAATTTATAGTTAGTCAGTGCTCTGATTTTTGCACTGCACCCCACTTTCTTTCATGGTAAATGCATAGTACATACATCGTAAATGTCAGAACTGTGGAGTGCAGTTGACATTATCGTTGGTTCCAGCGATTAGACGGAGTTCCGCGCGTGCGAAACACCGATCTCAGGCTCCCGCGAGCAGTGCTCTGGATTTTGGCACTGCACCCCACATTATTTTATAGCAAATGCATAGTAGGTGCATAGTAGATTTTAGAACTCTGGGGTGCAATTGAAATTATTGATAGTTCCAGCGAGTAGACGGAGTTCCGCGCGTGCGAAACACCGATATGGGGCTCTCGCGAGCAGTGCTATGATTTTTGCACTGCACCCATCATTTTCCATAAATTCCTATTGATATCCATTAATTCCTATAGATTCTTCACCATTCTTATCAATTTTAACAATTTCCCGTCAATTCCCAAAGATTTCCGACATTTTCCATCATTTCCCATGAACTCCCATCGATTCTCAGAATTTCCTGTCAATTCCCATAGATTCCCGACATTTTCCATCAATTTGCATCATTTTTCATTAATTCCCATCAATTTCCGTGAATTGCCGTTAATTTTTATTCATAACCATCGATTACAATCATTTCCCATAGATTCCCATCATTTCCCATGAGTTTCCATCATTTCCTATCAGTTACCATGAATTCCCATCGATTTACATTGATTCCCATTGATTTGTACAGATTCCCATCAACTCCTATTGATGACAATCGATGTCTATCAATTTTCTATAGAATCACATCAATTTCCATTGATTTCTATCACTTCCCATTGATTCCCATCAATTCCCATAGATTCCTAACGTTTTCCATCATTTCCAATGAATTCCCATCGATTCCCATCATTTTCCATTATTTGCGATCATTTTCACCAATTCTCGTTATTTCTCATGAATTTCTACAGATTTCCATCTATTTTATTCATTACTATCGATTACCATCAATTTCCATGAAGTTACGTCATTTCCCATGAGTTTCCATCATTTCTTATCACTTCTCATGAATTTCCATCATTTTCCATGAATTCCCATTTTTTTATATCAATTCCCATCATTTTTATATTAATTCCAATCGATTTATATCGATTCCCAACATTTCCCGTCATTTTTCCATCAGTCGCCATCATATCCGTAAATTTCCATTATTTATCACGAATCCCCATGAATTCCTATACATTCCCATCGATTCCAATTTATCTTCAACAATTTCCATGAATTACCATAAATTCCCATCGATTATTATCATTTACCATGAGTTTCCATTATTCCTTATCATTTCTCACGAATTTCTATCATTTCTCATCATTTCCTATTAGATCCTATCAATTCCTATGATTTTCTTTCAATTCCCATTGATTTCCATCAATTCCTATGATGACGAACGATTTCTATCAATTTCCGTTGATCTCCACCACTTCCAATAGATTTTCGTCGATTCCTATCTATTTCCATCGATTTCCGTCAATTTCCATGGATTCTCAGGGATCCCTATGGATTCCCATCGATTTTAATTAATTTACATCAGTTACCGTCAATTCGAATAGATGACCATCAATTTCCATTGATTTCTATCAATTTCCATCGATTTCCATCCACCCCCATCAATTCCCATATTTTTCTGTCTGTCAATATTCATCGATCCAGTTAAAATTTTATTGTTTTCGTTAAATTCCTACCGATTTTTATAAACCCTCGTTTATTCTCATTAATTATTCTCGATTCTCATTAACTTCCGTTAATTCCCATCAAATATTGTCGATTCCTATCGATTCTTGTTTATTTTTATTTTTTTTATCTATTGCCATCAACTTCTATTTTTTCCACACATTCTTATGTATTCCTGAAAATTCCCGTTCATTCCCATCCATTGCCACTAATTCCTAGAGTCTTCTATCAATTTCCATCGATTTTCAATAATTTTCAATGAATTTCCGTTGACGCTTCACTTTTGTGAAGCAACCATTCAGTGCAACTTCTCGAGTTATACATATAAACTCACTTCTTGACTCATATAATTCATTGAAATACAAATGACGTGTTCCTTGCAATATTTCTGCAAAATATTGCGTATTTTCGATGCGCCAGCAATAATTTTCCATCACACGCTTATTATGCCGTCGCGGAAAAGGCGAAGCGTCGCTGTACGCGTAAGGTTTCGTATTCGCGACAGAACACGTTTCACTCCCGATAAATCCAGTTTCGCTCAAAGTGATGGAATGCTATTGGTTTGTAAATATAGGTTGCATTTCTATCATTTTTCTTCGTTGACATTTTTTTCGAAAGTATTCACACAAAGGATTCAATTTATTTGCAAAATTAAGCATCCATTAGCAGGATTTTTTCTTGTTCTCATCAATAAAAAACTGACTTTCCTACATAATTTGGATAGATATTTTCGTATTAAAGACTTGACGCGTGGCTTTTCGGGCCGAGACCGATGTATGAAGCCAAATCTCGACCCGACGTGCAGCCGAGGACCGAGAGGCTTGATACTTCGCCGTCTTGGCCCAAGAAACACACCTCGGGTCCGATTGGCAAACATCGTTTTTTGCGAAACACGAATTGAATAGGGGCTTCCAGCTCCTGAAGGAGCGTAATGAGGCGGCACATTTACGACACGGTGTGTACGGCGAACCTAATAAAAAATCAGGACTTGATAAACAAAAGTAGGACTTGAGAAACAAAAGTAAGACTCACGGAACATATTGTCCCTATTTTAAGCGGACTTAAAGAACAATTCTAGGACTTGAAGAACAAAAGTAGGACGTACGGAACAGAAGAAGGACATGCGAAACAAAAGTAGGACTTTGAGAATAAAAGTCGGACTTGAGGAACAAGAGTAGGACTTAAGGAACAAAAGTAGGACTTAAGGAATAAAAGTCGGACTTAAGGAACTATTGTAGGACTTTGTGGACGGCAATAGGTACAGTATCTAATCACCGGTCGTAAATGGACGTCTTCAATGCGCTATTTGAGGTGCTCGAAGTGTCTATTTAGTGCGTGTTTTGCAAAAAAAATGCAGTTTTCAGATTTGAAGTGAAACAAGTCATAATCATTGTAGTATACTTTATATCAGATTTGTATGACTTCAATGTTCATTTTTTTTTTTTAGTTCGTAAGTTCATAATATTTTATTCAAAGAATCTCAACGAAAGTTTTTAGAATAACAATTCGTTAGATATTTCAAAGTGCTTGTTTCACATTATGTTACTCTCGTAAAATTATGTTAATTTCTTCACATTAGTACACACTCACGAACTGGCATACATTCAACTCTGTTCTACTTTGCTTATATGGGGTTGTACAATTTACATTGATTTTCGCGCTGAATTGAAAAATGTATAAGATTACTGTGAGAAATTGCGTTATGGAAAAAAATGGAATAATAATATAATAACGGTTTAGAACGTTACATAGAAAATTGTAACGCGTTACGTCACCACTACTTGAGTAAACTGAAGTGTCAAAGTTCAAAAGGGCCTAACCCACTTTCCAATATGGCTTTTTTTGTGAGAAATCGTATAGGAAAATGATCCTCATTAAAAAGTGGGTTGAGCCCTTTTGAACTCTCACGTTTTAACTGTGTAACTTGTTACGTTACCGCTACTCCGAAAATAGTATATTATGCGACTAGTGGGAGAAAAGGAAGATTCCATGAGCGGGGAATGACTGCACGAGCGTAGTGAGTGCAGTAACACGCGAGTGGAACATTCTCCGTCCAGCAGTTGCACATGATATTTTATTCAACAACCGCGAAGAATGTGTGATTTCGGGGCCCGCTGGGAGGGGAGGAAATGATGGATTACCTGATTGATTGATGCAACAATTGCCCTTAGAGCTTTGCTACGTACTTCAGGGAATCAAAAACTAATCAATGCCTTCGTCGCTTTGATTTTCTTCGGGATTGATTATGACTGTATTCGACACTTTCGTAAATAACAACAAAAACGTTGCGGCAATACACAGTTTTATTATTTTGAGGTGAGGGTTGGCGAGTTTGATGTTTCGATATATCTCGAGTCGCTCGTCCGCTATCTTGTTTCCATTATCATCGCTGGAAATAAGATCGCGTTAACGTTCAACTTTTTTTCCACAAATTGCTACATTGCTGTTGGAAAACGCTATAAAAATCAAAAGTGAACAATTTGAGAACAACATTGAAGTGATTAATTAGTCGCAATATCTTTGACATTTGCATAAACGTTCCCTTTACCAACCTGTGGGAGAAGGAAATCAACCCGTGGGAGAATTACTCACTTCTCCCACGGGTTGGTGTATTTTTCCCACACTGAACGTCCACAATCGGGTAATTCATCATGTCCCCCACTCTCAGTAGGGTCCCGAAATTACATATTCCTCGCAGGTGTTGAATAAAAACTATTATTCCATTAGTTACGAACTAAATTACATCCTAAAACGTGAAAAAACCGCAATCCAAAAATAAAAACAGTGGAAAAAGTACGCACTCTCCACACGATGTCGGATAAAATTCTTTTTTTTTTTGGTATACGCAAAAGTCAATGTCGTTTGCGAGGTAAAAATAATTGTTGGCAGTCTTCTCCTCCTGCGTTGTTGAAAATAACGCGATCATCCGCGTTAATCGCATTTCGTCGCGGTGAGAGTAGTGATGTTTCCCGTCGATCATTGACGAATCGATCTTGCGAAACGCCATGAAATTTCTCTCGTGTTGTTTCCGTTGCTGTCCTTCTTTTATCGGAGATGTCGATAGGTTCGATTACGTGAAATACACGCCGTTGAATGAGGTAAACTCGCTTTATTTTTGTCGAGTTTAGCTTGGGTTGAATCGATCATTTACTTTTTGTGGGAATTCGTAGCCTAGTTGAAGTTCATTGAATATTTTAGGGTTTTTATCTTAGCGGAGGTAAAAGTGCGTATTTTTTTACAGTCGTTATATTCTAAAGTTTTTTTTTTTTTTTTTTTTTCTTTCAACGTTGTAGGATAAAATGAAGTTTGCGATTATTTTCGTGTTTTCATACAAATTTTTCAAGATTTTCAAGTTTTGAACATTTAATGTAAAATATAAAACTTTGGAATACGAAAATTTGACATTTTTGAATTCTGAAATTCAGTGGCTTTGAAAAAATTTTTTTTTGTATATTCGAAGAATTGGAAAACTCGGAGATTTTGATTCGAAAATTTTCTAATTTGAATTCGAAGAAGTGAATGCCCCAAAATTTAAAAATCTGGACTTTTGGAATTTTGCAGATTTTGAAATTTGAATTTTTTAGTTCCAGGATGAAAAGATCCGAACATTCGGAACTCCAATTTTTGGATTTGACGGTTAATTTAGAAAATTTTCGAAATTCAAGTTCTCTGAATTCTAACATTAGAAGGAATCAAATTTTTGATATTTAAACATTATTAAAGTTCGGAACAAACCGAATATAAACAATTTCGAGACTCATAATTTCGAATTTCACATTTTTAATTCAATTTTGAATTCTCGAATCCAATATAGCTGAAAAATTCGGATTCGTAAATTTACGAACTTGAAAACTTGAGAATAGAAATTCCAAAGTTTTTAAATTTGAATGTAAGAATCTTAAATTTTCTAATTTTTCATCATAAAAAATTCAAATTATAAATTCGAGGATTCAATTGGAAATCGAAATTTCGTTCATTAAAAACTTATAATTCAAAAATTGTTAAATTTTTGATTGTAAAAGCTCACAAAAAACATTCAAAGTGTCAAAATTGTCGAAATATAAGAATTCTTGACGATCGGAAAAATTGAAAATTTCAAACATTTTGAAACTCAAAATTTATGAAATTTTCAGTTCGATTTAGAATTCTCGAATTCAATATAGCGTAAAAATTCGGATTATTAAATTTGAAAATTTGAAAACTTGAAAATTTTTCAAAGTTCTCAAATTTTTATTTAACAATCAGAAATTTTTCAATTCGTCATATTCAGAAATTTAAATTCAAAAATTCGAGAATTCAATCGAAAATCGAAAACTTTTTAATTTAAAATCGTCAAATTTCTGATTTCAAAAACTGTCGAAGTGTCAGAATTTTCAAAATAAATTGGTTTTTTTCGTTCTCTCCCGTATCACAACTAATAAGCAACAAAATAATCATCAACGATTTCGTTTTGTTTCAGTCGATTAAGTTGCATTTGGTCACTCTGATCGAGTTAAAGTTAGCATTACCACACCTTGTTTTTAAAAAAACATAGTAAAACAAACTTTTTCAGTCTCTAAAATAGCGTAATGAATTAAAATCCATCGAGTTCCAATTAGTTATGCATTTCAAAACGAAAATATTCACTTCAAATCGATTCAGTTCGAGGTCCGAGTGTCATATGCCATGTTAGCTCGATTTCGTGCCCACAATAGCTAAAAAGTTGGAGTCGATCGTGATTTCGATCATAACTAATTCGCAACAAAAAACTTATACCAGATTTTACGCGCGAAAAGTACGAAAAACCATTTTTCTTCCAGTAGTAGTGCTAACTTGAGTTCAAGTTAGCACTACCACGCCTTAGAAACGAATAAAAAACGAAAATAACGTTTTTTCCTAATTTTTACGTCATAACTAATTCGCAACAAATAAATTACGCACAATACAGTCGAAAACGCGCGGAATTCGAAGTTTTTTTCAGGTGGTAGTGCTAACTTTCATTACTATACGAAAAAAAAAAAGTGCGACAAGTTTTTAGTTTCCATAACAAATTAACAACAAATACGCGACAATTAATCCACTTTTCGCCGACTTGAAATTCGATAATGGTAGTGCTAACTTTAAGGACATGGTTAAAATTATGCAAGTTCTAAGTCAATACACATTTGTAATTTCAACATTTTGAAATAAAAATTAACAAATTGTGTCCTTTTCTTAATTTCCTCGTCTTTAATCGTTTTTCATCACTCTCACCTCAAAATCGGTACTTCAAAATGAGTTTTCAGTTAGTCTTGATAAAAAAATGTCGCGATTTCTAATTTGGGCGATGACTGTTTTAATACTCGCTTTCGGCTCGTAAAAAAAACTTCGGTTATCCCCGAAATCGTCGATTAAATTAGTTCTCTGGTACGAAAATAGCTTATGAACTTGAGATTGTTTATCATCATTATTACTATTTTCTGGTATTTGTCAAGTTGCGAATATTACACTTTTCTGCAGATGCATGAAACTGTTGCGCATTATTGATTATTTACACGCCCACCAAAAGAACCGCAATGTATTGAAATCGTAGTTTTCCATTGCAAAAGACATACATATTTTCAATGCGATCATTCACTGGAAAAAATTGGAAAAGTTGATTGGATAATCGATCTTTTGTCTTTACCTGAATATTCATGGGAGATGAGAAACGAAAAATAAACACATTGTGTATCACAACATCTCCCTTAAATCATTAAAGAATTTATCAAACGAATTGTTTAGAATGAAATTGAAAAATTCTTTTTAGTTGTATTGTTCTCCTTGAGAGAAATGTTTTCAAAAAGGTCTGCAAAGATAAAAATAATGCAAGACTGATTATAATTAGGATAAGGTTATTTTGCACTGTTTTTGTTTCGGTTTTTGCTTTGGTTTGTGAAATTATACGAAAATATAAATATAGACGAGTGCTCAAAAATTACAGTAAAAATGGAAAACTATAGATTTCTCATGGAATTTTAAATTTTTGACGATTTTTTTTTGCCATTTTCCAAAATTTGCGAAATTAACGAAGTTTTTAACAAGTTTATCCAACAGATTCATGTGTCGAAATTTTTAAAATCGACGTCAGTTTTCTGAACTCTTGAACTGTGGAGTATTTCATATCTTACATATATTTTATTCGCATATTTTCATTTCGTTTGCGAAATTGCGAGTATTTTCGAATTTTTCACAAGTTTTCGAACGTTGAAAAGTCTATTTTTACAACGATGTCAAAATTTTCCCGCTATTACGAAAATTAAAAAAAAAACAAAAACAAACAAACAAATTGTATTAATGTTTTTGAAGATTTTATATTTGTGCACAAATTTTGCTATGCCTTTTAAATTTGGGATTTTAAGTGACCAAAAATTTCGACAAAGTTTGGGATGCTTCTGAAGATTCGAAAACCTTCAAATTCTGCAAACATCGCGAACTTATTGTCTCACTTTTTGAAAAAATTCGATATATGCCAAATTTGGAGAGAAAATCTACATTCTTTGAATATGGTTATTTTTTGTCAGTAGCAAGGCTCAGAAAAATATGCCTGAACGTGAAAATTTCTCGTATTCCGAAAAATGTACAATACTCTACATATGCAACTGTCCTTTTCTCTCCTACAAGAGCATTCGTTTAGTGAAAGAGAGAGAGAGCAATAGTAGCGCCCACGCCTGATAATTCGGCCTTAGAAAATTTGAAAATTCTAAGATTTTAGAAACATTTTTGAAGTTCTGCTGACATCTATGAATTTGCACATTTGAAGAACATCAAAATTCGGAAAATGTAAAATTTTTTTGGAATGTAAGATCATGAATTGGGAATTTAAAGATTTCCGAATCTTGACAAAATCCAAAACTTTTTCGCAACTTGTCGTTTCTTCTAATTCCGAATTTGAAAAAAATCGAAAAATATGGCGTATGCCCAAAAAATGTGAAATCTTCAAGTAATCAGCAAGTTCGGCGTTTTTTTGAACCTGAAAAATGTGTAATTTTGGGAAAATCGTAGAAATTTGTGAACCTTTGAAAAAAAAGAATAATCCACTAAAATTTATGTATGTTCAACATAATTGAAAATTGTGAAATTTTGCAAATTTTTTCGAAAATCAGCTCATTTGAAAAATGTACAATTCAACAGCAAAAATTGCACTAATTAAGGAATGTATCCGAAATTTAAAAAAAATTCAGTTTTTCCCGAATCCGGAAAATTTGAAATTTGTACTGAATTTTTAAAATGTTGAAGAAATTGCAAATTATTCACCAATGATTGTAATACATACTTTTTTTGGAGAATGTTGCAAATTTTCAAATTTTACCCTAAATAAAAAAAATTTGCACGAATCTAAATGTCCCGAATTCCGAAAATTTTCAAATTTCTCACATTCTGCCGACAAATTTCTTCTGTTTTCAAAATTTTGAAAAATCTATTTGTTCAAGATCCACGAGAATTCGAAAATGTTGGAAATATCTAAATTTTCCAAGTAAAACATTAATAAAATTAACTAATATTTCACAGAATTTGTAAAACTGATCTAAATCCAAAAAAAATCCAACATTCAATGTTCAAACAAATTTTTCATATTTTGCGTATTTCGGAAAATAGCACAGGAAAAACCTCCTCGAATTTATGGTTTTTCGTTGTTACGGTGAATTTAGGCCACCCTATATGTATTGTTTAAGAAGATTTAACTTTAAAAGTGCACAAATGACGATAACTTACGTTTTTCTCGCATTTTTATACAAGTTTTGCATTTTTCCTTAATTTTCTATGCAATTTGTATGTTTTACTGGTATTTTATCTGATATTACTTCCAAAAGGGGGGAGGAGGTGGGTTTTCTTCAACAAAATTCTAGATTCGCCACTGACCATTTTTTTTTTTTTTTTTTTTTTTCTTTTCTGATCGAAGCTGGAGACGTCATTCTGAGGGTGAACGAAGTCGATGTCAACCGCTTTAGTACGAAAGAAGGTGAATAAGGAATTATTTAGAAACTTGGAATCAACACTCTGTAAATATTAAATTTGAAAAAATTTACGAACGAAGGTTTCGAAAAATATAAAAAATTGTACCAGAAAACGGAGGATTCGTATTATTTGAACATGTACACGTATGTTTCAGTTTTAAAATGTCTACGGCTTTCATCCGATCCTGTTACACTGAAACTGAGAAGGGGTATGTATTCCACTCGTAGGTAAGGTTATATTTTGTTTATTTTAGTACTGTTTCGCATTTCTTTGTTCATTTCATCAACAAACAAAGTTTTTGTGCTCGATGGGAAAACTTAGTTTCTTTTCAACTCTTGATTTTGTACCTGAATGGATCATGAAATGTCGAAAAAGTGCTTCCATTCTAAAAATTATTATCTCACTAGTTACGGAATCTACCATTTTATGCACTCAGAATCCTTCTTCTCCAATGTAGATACATATTCTTATTTCTTTTTATCTTCACTCACTTCTAGACCCTTCTATCAAAGCTCATGTGAGAAGACTATTATCGACCAATCAAACAGTTTGCGAGGAATCGGAAATCCCCTCGAAAGTTTTCATAGGCACCGCCCCAGAAAAGAATTCTGTGAGGCGAAAATTCGCAGAAAATGAGGAAAAAAAGATAACGTCGAACAAACTCGAGCTGCAAGAACCACTTTTGAGCTCGTCTCAGGCGTGCGGAGAGTCTTTCCAGTTCGCGCCGAGAAGCAATGGATCTTGCAGCAATGCTCAATGCTCTTCGGAATTGGATTCCCTTGGAATGTCGTCCCAGATCGACAGTTTCATAGAGGAGGAGAGAACTCAGTGGGAACCTCTTTCCGGGGACAAATTTCCGAGGCAGAAAAGTGCACCGAGGTACTTCTTTTTATTTATTTATTCAACGCCCGCGAGGAATTTGTAATTTCGGGGCCCTGCCCTTATTGAAAGAAATAATGAATTACTTGATTGTTGACGTACAGCGTGGGAGAAATACCAACCCATGGGAGAAGTGAGTACTTCTCCCACGGGTTGATTTACTTCTCCCATAGGTTAGTGAAGGGAACGTTTACACAATAGTCGGAGATATTGCGACTCATAAATCATTTTAATGTTGTTCTCAAATTGTTGTCTTGTCATTGTTATATTGTTTTCAAACAGCAACTTAGCGATTTGTAAACAAAACAGAGTCATATTTTGAACGTTAAAGCCATCTTGTTTCTGGCGATGATGGAAACAATATGGCGGACGACTCACTCTACATATATATCTAAACATCAGACTTCCCAACCCTGACCTTAACATTACAAAACTGTGTACTGCTGCAATGTTTTTGTTGTTGTTTACAAAAGTATCGAAAATAGTCATAAATAATACCGATGAAAATGAAAGTGACGAAAGCGGTAATTAGTTTTCAACCCCCTAAAGTACATAGCAACGCTCTCAGGGGGGATTGTTGCGTCAATCAATCAGGTAATCCATTATTTCGTCCCTTTCAGCGGGCCCCGAAATCGCATGTTCCTCGCGGTTATTGAATGAAGTATTTTATTTAACGCCCGCGAGAAATATGTAATTTCGTGGCCCTGCTGACAGTGGGGACAGTGTTGTTGAATGAAGTATTATGTGCGACTATCGGTCGACAGAGAATACTCCACTCGCGTGTTGCTGCACTCGCTACGCTCGTGCAGCAATTTCCCGCTCATGGAATCTTTTCCTTAACCCACTAGTCGCACAGTATACTATTTGAGGGACGGCCCTGTACTAAAGAATAAATTTCAAAAACACTATTCCAGATTTGAAGCGTACATGATGACTGGGGATCTGATGTTGAACTTGTCGCGGACCCAACAAAGTAGCAGTTTGCTTCCAAAGTACCAGAAGAAGGTGGATTCTTTGAGGTACAACAATCACAATGCTAATCATCAAAACAATCATCATCGGCATCACCACCACCACCAGCAGCAGCGACAGCATCAGCAACAACAATCGCAGCACAACAACCAGCATCATAACTCCACGCCTTCGAGTCCAAACGAAAATCTTCCTCATCACCGCAACTACAAAGTTTCTGGGTCGAACTCCGCCAATACTTCACCGGTGGAAACGAACAAACGAAAAAGTTCTCAGTGTCAGTCGTCGTCGAGCGACGGGAAAGGAAACAACAACAATTTTGGTATATCAATTTACAATTTTTATAATTTTCGTGGTGGCCGAAAATTAGAAATTCGGATAAATTTGATTTGCGGAAAATCCACCATTATTGTTATCGAGCGAAAAATCTGTTTTTTCAGCAGGAAAATCCTTCGGAATTCTGCCAGGAAAAAAGTTTTCGGAATTTTAAAGTTTCGAAGAATTATGAAGTTCTGAAGTTTCGGAAATTTCAGAAGTTTTTAAAATGTCGGAATGTTGAAATTCCCGAGAATGTCCAAGAACTCGAAATTTCAGAACTATCAACGTGAAAAATAACTGAGTTTTATCATTTTTACAGTTCTGGAAATTTCGCAAGTTTCGAATTGCTTGAACATCCTGAAGTTTTTAAGCCTAGAAATTCAAAAAACTTTAAGGATAATCAAGTTTCGAAGCGTTGGGGATTTTTGAACTTTTCGAAACAGATTTTTCGCTTGAAAATAATTTTGGTGGTATTTCCGCGAATCAGATTCAGTCAAATTTATATTAAGTTGCAGTTTTTCATTCAACAGTATATATTTTCCAGTTAGAGACGTAAGCCTTACAAATTTTTATGCAATTTCGAAATGCAAATTTCATGGCTTTTGTTTTGATTGAACTGTTGAAAACATGTCATCAATTTTTAGATTTTTGTATTCGTATTTTGTATTTGTATCTCTCATTTTGTATTTGTAGTTTAATATTTTTACATTTTGTGCTTTCCTAACTTTTTAATACGAATTAAAAAAAGTATACATAGCTACAAATGATTGTAAAGACATTATTAATGATAAAACTTGAATAACTACGTTGCAATCTTCTTCATTGTTGTTTGCATAAATTTCCTAAACTTTAATTCACTTCATAATAATTCATCAATGTTGAGATTCGAATGGAATTGAATACTGATATTATCATGATTTATAATCAGGTAATAGGTGTATTCCATAAATTTTAATCATATTATGTAGTAGAGGGCTTTAGGTACCTCAAATTAGCACAACGAAAATTACACACTTCAGTAAATATGAGGCACTAGATTTTCAAATATTCATCCTTATTTAACTAGAGTGTGCCAGCTTAATCTTAAGCTGGCACACATGCACGTAATTTTTTTTAAAATAGAGTTATGAATTTTTTTTTTTCGTACTAAATTAGCACTAAATAGGCCCGAATTTAGTACCCTAGTTTTACTGAAGTGTGCCATTTTCGTTGTGCTAATTTAAGGTACCTGAGGGCTTTGTCCCCCGTTCCAATCGCCATTCAGGTTTTCATGTATTTTCGTGTAACCAATCAATTTCTATTAAATTATCCACCTGAAAGCTTGTGCGAACGTTTTATCCGTACGAAATGTAATAGTACATTGTTGTGCAAGCTGGCATTGGTGATTTTGACGCAATAGAGGGTTGTGGTACGAGCCGAAGGCGAATGCCGCAATCATTTCGTCAAAATCGACAATTGCCAGCGTGCGCAACACAGTACTTTTCTTCGCGATGGCCGAAAAATACACTTGAAGTACCAATTTTGACGTCAGAGTGGAGAAATAGTATATTGTTCGACTAGTGGGAAAAGCAGAAGATTCCATGAGCGGGAAATTGCTGCACGAGCGTAGCAAGTGCAGTAACACGCGAGTGGAATATTCTCCGCCGACCAATAGTCAGTCGCACATAATACTTTTGAATAGCAATTATACCGAAAACCTCAGGTTGAAATTTATTGACAGACTCATTCGATTATAAACAAATTAATCTTAAAATTGTATATCTTCAAATTTTATTTATACGTTGCAAAACTTACATATTTATCGTAATTCATGATAAATTTTTTCACATTTTTCCGGAGACGAAACTGTGATAATTAATTGCTTTCCTACCTGCGTGACACTTCTGTTGGACCCGAAGAGATTCCGTTCGGGACATGTCTGTTGGATACCGAGCCCCCTGTACATTGTTCTCGTAGCGTTCAGCTCTTTCCAGTGTGGGACTGAACTCGTTTTTATTTTGACAGTCAGCGGTTTCGTTCGCACCTCCCGGTCGGAGGACCACCTGCAGTTCCAGAAGGACCCGTCGATGAGCGCCGTGGACATCGACATCGACGACGACGTGACTTCGAGCTTGAACACGCTTTTGGACACGCGGCCGGAGAGCGGCCAGGGCTTCTCCAGCGAGAGGATCGTCTGGACGTACAACGCCCCCGTCAGCAGCTCCGCCTCGGATAATGTGTGCTGCGGCAACGGCAGCGGCACCTCGTCTTCCTCCAGCTCCTCCACTGAGGGTACTAGTCCCCAGAGGTCGCTGTCACCCGCGTCGCCTACCTCGGTTTCTTCCTCCGTCATGTCCTCTAATTCTGGTTCCCGTAGGTTCCCGCACACCGCAGCCAACAACACTGAGAAAAGTGATTGCTTAGTTTTTGCGGACTGTTTTTTTTTTTTTTCCTTTTGGATTTTTTGGATTTTTTTTTCGTTTTGGTTTTTGGGTTTTCGGACGAGCCTCAGGATTGTCAGTATTGTTTAGAAGACTTGAGATTGTGCAAATTTGATTTTTTTTCGTTTTTAAAAATTCACTCATGAACTTGTGCACAAATTTTTAAATTCTCATAGAAATTTTGTTTTTTGTTTGTTTTTCGGTCTCTGTATTTTTGGTTGCATTTCTCGCAATATGTTTAATTTGTTTCGAATTTTGCACTGCATGGATGTTTTTTTTTTTTTTTTTTTTTTTTTTTTTTTTTTTTTTTTTTTTTTTTTTTTTTTTTTTTTTTTTTTTTTTTTTTTTTAACACTAAATTCGTTTATTTTTTTTGTTTATAATTTTTTTTTTATTTTTTTTTTTTTTTTTTTTTTTTTTTTTTTTTTTCGTTTTTTTTTGTTTTTAACACAAAATTCTTTTTTTTTTTTTGTTTATTATAATTTTTTTTTTTTTTTTTTTTATTCTTTTTT
>JAPYZK010006683.1:0-15859 GCA_030522785.1 Platygaster equestris
GGATGTGTTATAATTCTTATTACAACATATTTTTTCACTTCCGACTTTTTCTGATATTATAAATATCTGTCCTATTTCATTCATTTCCCTAGTGATTCTAGTTTTTATGAAAATCTTATAAAAATTTTTATAAGGTCGGTTTTATGAAAGTTTTATAAAATTTGCATTTTTCATAAAGTGGTTTTATAAAAGTTTTATGAATATATTTTTTTCACACAACATTTTTTCAACATTTTTAACAATATGCAAAAATTTTTTAACCGTTTTTGGGCCATTTTGTTAATGCATATACCATTTTTCATCAGTTTATGAGGCTCTAACTCAAATTTCGTTTCGAAAGAAATTAAAAAATTTTTTGAAGGCAGCGCGATTTGAACTTGCGACCTTCGCAAAATCGAAAAGTTTATATAACTTTCACAAAATAATTCACCGATTTTCTGAAAATCTTGTCTGTTTTTTCACAAAAACTACAATCACTAGGACTCAACCTTCAATTTCAGATTATTTTTAAGTTCGAGAACGTTCACAACCCACCTTTATAATGATATACAATGTCGATGTCGCTCGGGGCAATGGAACTCGCGTTCTCCAAATCGTAATGCTCCGGCATGTCCGGCTCGGGATTATGCTCGTGCGGATGCGCCGGCGGTGGAAGCAGCGGATGTTCTTCCCGAATGGGGGGAGATTTCGTCACTTCCCTCTGCTCTATAATATCCGGTCTCTGGGGCCTCAACTCGTTGTACTTTTTCGAGACCAACTCCGGGGGACTCATGTGTCCGACCCCCCTCAAATCGTGCCTCGGCATCATTCCATCCGGTTGGGTACCAACCCCGGTCATTATCGCGTTCGTCGTTTTATCGTTGGACGCCGATTTTTCCTTTTGCCTCCGCAATTTGAACACCACGAAACTGACCATTATGGCGATCAGCAGTGTCACGAAAAATACGATGACCAGGGTGATGCCGATGCTGAGGGGATCGGCAACCGCGGCGGAAACGCCGCCTATCGGAGTCCTGCAACCTGTGGTGATTTTTCCGTGGTGCACTACTTCTTGGAAAATTGAGTTTGCGAGTTCGTGGTTGATGGAGAAGTTGGAGAGGCAGCCTTCGAAGTGTTTGGCGCCGACGTCGGTTGGGTAGTACAGGTCACGTTTCGCACCTGGAAAGATAGCGGATTGTTATGTAAATGAATATTATATTGTGTGACTAGTGGGAGAAAGAGGAGATTCCTCGAGCGTGGAGATTGCCTTACGAGTGTAGAAAGTGTGGCAACACGCGAGTGGAATCTCCTCTTTCCACGAATAGTCGCACACAATATTTTATTCAACAACCGCGAGAAATATGTGATTTCATGGCCCTGCTGAGAGGGGGGGAAATAATGGGTTACCTGATTGATTGATTGATTGATGCAACAATCGCCCTAAGAGCTTTGCTACGTACTTTTTTTTTTCACAATGTTGAAAAAAAATGTGTATAAAAAAAATTTTTTTCATGTAACTTTTATAAAACCACTACATAAAAAATGCATATTTTATAAAACTTTTATAAAACCAACCTTATAAAAATTGTTATAACAATTTTTTGTAATTTTTGTAGCTAGAATCACTAGGGGTCCCTAGTAATTCTGATCCTCATAAGAATTCATAAAATCCTCATAAAATCTTGGAAAATCCTTATAAACTGTAAATTTCTTATAAGTTGACCTCAAAAAACTCTTTAAAAAAATCCAGAACTTATAAAGTGACCTTATAAAATACTCATAAGAAATTCTTAGCCTTATAAGGTGACCTTATAAAATCTTTATAAGGATGTTCGATCTTATACGGTTACCTTATAGCTTACCTTATAAAGCTGAAAATTTCTCGTATTTCATAAGGTCATCTTATAAGTTTCTGATATTTCATAAGGGTTTCATAAGGTCGAGTTATAAGAAATGTATAGTTTATAAGGACTCCCCAACATTTTATAACGATTTTATGAATTCTTATAAGGATCAGACTTACTAGGGATATTCCAGAAAAATATCAAAGTGCCTTCAACCGTCCACTAATAAACAACAATTTCCATTGTCACTTACCTCCAACCGACAGAACCGTAAGATACGGATCCAGGAAGTCGTGAACCCCCGCAAGATCCAGCTCATCCCCCGCCAGAACTCCGTCGACGAAAATCTTCAAAGCTCGGGAATGCGCCCGAAGCGTCAAATTATGCCACCTCCCGTCAGCCAAACTGTTCGTCTCGACAGTCAGCGAAACCGGGAGATTCCCCAACATCGACGCGTACTTGATCCTCCCATTGCTCAGCTCTATCGACGTGAAATGATGGCGATTCGTCGCGAAATACAGAAGCACTCCTTCGGGCCTCGTAGTTCTGAACATGAGCCCGATCGTCTTCTCCGGCGTCAAGTCGGGACGTTTTTCCTGGTATTTGCGCCACAAGGTGCTCCCGCCGTAAAAGTGTTCCAGAAGTTGCATTCTCTTGTGTTTCTCGGATATTTTGTACTCCATGTAGCCGTTTTCCAAGGTCACGGGATCCAGGGCACTTTGGCAGTTCGGGGCTACGAGGTTTCCGCATTTGCAAGCGAACTCGTGCCATTTGTCGTAACATTTACCGTTAATTCCACATGGAGAGTTCGCGTCCTCTTTGGCGCGGGAACAGGGACTTTGCTCGGTTCTGGAGCATGTTGGTTTCACGTTTCTGGAGATCGTTGGGCTTGTGAGGTTCAAGGTTCGACCGTTTATGGCGACGGAGTGGATGCAGCCGACGAACTGGTCGGAGTGGATTTGGCCGGGCCGCTCCAGGATTGGGTCCACGTTTGAGAGGCCTCCAAGCATCAGTGGATTGTTGTTGAAGTTCAAGGTTCTGGGGGGAAAATTGATGAACGTGAAATAACGGAGATGAAAGTTGTGAGCGGGGCTGGATTTCTACAGGGGCGATATGGGCAGCTCAAGAATGAGGGTTCGAGTACAATTTGTTTTCAATGATTTGGATGTTCGATAAATTGGGAAAATATTAAAATTTCCGAAACTTAAAATTTAAACAACTTTTGCTATGTAAGTTAATGACTTTTTTTTATTTTGCAAAATTTTGTAATTTTCGAGCATTTTTCGTATTTCCAGATTATAAAAGTTCAAAATCTTAGAAATTTTTGAACTTTGAGAATTTCCGACATTTTCGTACATCTTAATTGTAATAACTGTGAAAAATCAAAATAGGCAAATTTTGAAACTTCAAAACTTCCTGAATTCCAGAAGTTTCAAAAATTTCCAAACTTTGAGATTCCCAGATTTGCCCCGGCTGCTCTTATATGTAAATCCAGCCTTGGTTATGATTAAAAGTTGAATAATGAAGAATGATGAAGTCTGATAAAATATCTTTCCTAATTTCATATTTTTTTTATCATGTGAATTACGTGCAATAATAATGGACGAAAAAGGAAATAAATACACCAATCAGGATTGTTTATATTTTTGATTATGAATGACTTTCTAGGTTTTCCAGGACATAAAATTTTAAAAACTTAAAAATAATCAAACTTTCAACATTTCGAAACTTCCAAAACTATCAACTTTTGAAAAATTTTTCAACTAATGCAAATGCGTCAAAACTTTTCAAAATGCTTCAAAAACCTCAAAATGTATCTAAACTCGCCGAAACTTGAAAATCCCAAAATGTCAACTATAAAACAAGACATGGAGACATTTACCCAGTGGGCCCAATATCATCGACGTAACATTCCCTGTCGTCCGGTCTGCACTCTTCGCAAACTTCGCCGTGTTCCTTGCACCTGGAAACACCGAGAGAAACGATCCTCCCATTCCTGGTTGCCGTGACTTTGCGCCAATCACCGTCAGCGAGAGAATCCGAGGATTTTATTGCCAGCGATGTTATGGCGCTTCGAGCGCCGCCGAAGGAGAAGTTGATTCTCCCGTTGATGAGTTCTAGGACGATGAAATCCGAGCGACCTCCACTTTGGGGACCATAATTGTAAAGCAACAGAGCGTTGGGCTTCGTCGTCGCGAAAACAACGGTCAGGTCGTTCGCGTTGGAATCCAGAGCGGGAAAGGCCATGTAGGAAAGTTCTTCGAAACCGAAAGTTGACCTTTCGCAATGTCGGCCGTAGCGACCTTCTGGGCAACTGCACCGGTAGCTGTGGAAATGGGAAGTTTATTGGACATTAATTGACGGTTGTTTAAATTATTGATGTAGAATTTCGTAATCGAACTTGATCAACTTAGAATTCGTTCACTAGAAGTGTAAAAACCCTAGTGATTGTAGTTTTTATAAAAATAGGCGGAATTTTTATAAAATCGGTGAATTGTATGTGAAAATTCCTTTTTTTTTGTTGTAAAGTCGATTTTATAAAAGTTATGTAAAATTTTCGATTTTTATGAAGTGGTTTTATAAAAACGTTATGAAAAAATTTGTTCTATGAAATCTGTCAACATTTTCATACGATTCATCTGTTTTCTAATAAAAACAATCGAACGCCTCTAAATTTCCTTACGAAACCTTTAATTTTAAAAAAATTTCGCGATTTTTATGAAGTTTCACATTTTTATGAAAAAAACTTTCCTGATATAAGAAATTTCTCTTATATATAGTAATATTTGATACGTTTTTATTATATAAGAAAGTAGAAAATCATGTTCGTAACGTTTTTTAGCTATTATAAAACGTAAAAACATATATTTTATAGGATTTGAAAATTCTTCAACTCAAATGGAAAATAAGCATCCAAATTGACATAGATTTGATTTGATTTGCCTCATAAACTGATGAAAAATGGTATATACATTAGCAAAATGATCCAAAAAAGGTTTGAACAATTTTTTCATATTCTTGAAAACGTTGAAAAATATTTTAATGAAAAAAATTTTTTTTATAAAACTTTTATAAAACCACTTTACAAAAAGTGCAAATGTTATCAAATTTTTATAAAACCAACCTTATAAAAATTTTTTCAAAAAATGTTCATAAGGTTTTTATAAAAACTAGAATCACTAGGGAAAATTACATTTGTCATCATAAAAAACATCGTTTTTTACGTTATCGAAGTTTAACAGGTAATCAATACTTACGCAGGTTTCTGGCTGACGCAAAGACCGCCGTTTAAGCACGGATTCGGCCTGCAAGAATCGGTAATGGACTCGCAATGGTTGCCCATGTAACCCGCTCGACAAAGGCAGAAAAAGCTGGAGCCGTCCGGGCTTTCTTTGCAAGAGCCACCGTTTCGGCAAGGATTGCTCGCGCAAGCATCCCCGCGTTTCAACTCGCACATTTTTCCTTCGCGTTCCGCTGAACACGTGCAATGGAAATCGTAGCCCAATCTTCGACACTGACCACCCTAAAAAACATCAATGTTCATAGTTACGCGATGAACAACTTGTGAAATTCTGAGCAATTTTTTTCCTTCTTTCATTTTTGATTCAAGTACTAGAAAAACAGTAAAATCTCGATTCAAGTATCTTGAATCCAGTCGAATCTCGATTCAAGTCCTTTGAATACAGAAAACTTCTGCTTTAAGCAAGAGCTTAGCCAAGATTTCAATCAGGAAGGGGCATTTTATTTTTTATACGTAATTTTTGTATATTTCTTGAAATTTTGGAATTTGGAATTTTTTATAAAAAAGATGAATTGCATGCAAATTTTGACAGATTTCAAAAAAATTTTTTTTCATAAAGTTTTAAGAAAACCACTTTATACAAATCGAATATTTTATATATATTTTATAAAACCGACCTTTTACGAAAACGAATTTTTATAAATAATTTACTGATTTTACACAAATATTGCCTGTTTTTATAATAATTACAATCACTAGTGTTAAATGACAGTTGACGTCATTTTTTCGCAACATACCAAGTGACATGGATTCGGCGAGCAGGGATCTTGTTTCTTCTCGCACCGATCTCCAGTGAAGCCATCGCTGCACTTGCACTGCACTTCCAGGGTAACTTTTGGCGAGGTCAAAATTAAAGACTGGCTGTCAGTAATTCTCGCATCGTCATAAACAACAATATGATCACTGCAAGAACCCCCATTGTTGCAAACATTCTGACTGCACGGGGAATACCCCACGCTTACAGGGGATCCTTCCACCGAATTCTGGAGTTGTCTTTTCTTTCGCGTCAGCAGATTCATCGTTTCGTATTTTGCCCTCGATCCTGCGAAAATATCATCAATCATCACTTCTTTCAACATCAGGAAATTTACATCGCGTGTTGCCACACTCGCTACGCCCGTGAGGCAATCTCCACGCTCTGGGAATCTCCTTTTTCTTCCACTAGTCTCACAATATACTGTTGTTCCCATGTTTTTTGTAAAGACGAAAAATTACCTTGAGAAGACTCGATCGACAAGAAAATCTTTAAGTTCCTCTCACTCTCGTCCAGGCTGTAAATCCGGAGCGTTTCGCCGGAGCTGAGCTCTTCCTGCAAAGTTTCCACGAACGCCCGGTAGTGCTTGCTTAGGAACTTGCTCGCGCTCATCCCGGATATTTGCACGGCGACGCTGTTCTCCACGCTCGAGTTGGTGAACGTCGCGAACTCCACCGTCACTTTCGACAGCACGTTGGGGTGCAGCCCGTCGTTCCCGGAGACGCTCAATGAGTATCCCACATCTGAGAATTCACGCAATTCGATATAGTATCTTACTGATGTTTTTAGAAAAAATCTCCATGATTCAAAAATCTTCAATCTTGTCTATGGGGCTGTCCATACATCACCCCCCTCCCCCCTTCCACCCTTGTCATAGTTTGTTTTAAAATGCGAAATAAAAATATTTTCAACATTTTTTTTGTATTTTTCAATAGCTAGTACGCAAAAAATACACGAAATAGACAGATTTTTAAAATTCGTATAATTTTTTCGGTGTTTAAAACACTTCGATATTTACAATTCTTTTCAGAAAAATAGAAAAATGTTTTGAAATTTTTTCACGTCGAAATATTTCGTGAATTTAAAACATTCTATGAATTGTTAAAACATGAAGAAAATTGTGAAACGTACAAATTTTTCAATTTTCGAAAAGTTTCCTAATGACCTACTTGAATTTTGAAACAATATTCAAAATATCGTTCAGTATTTGAACAGTATTAGAATATTCTTCAGAAATGTTGAGAATGTCTCATACATATTTAAAAATTTGTCGGGATTAAAAAATTTTGAATGAATTACACAGAAGTTACAATTTTACGCTCGAGTACTTTCTAAAACACTTTAAAATTTACAATTATTTACGGAAAAGTAGAAAAATAATTTGAAATTTTTTCATGTCGAAATATTTCTAAAAAAAAGTTTCTCAAAATGTTAGGAATTCGTCAAATTTTCGTAATTCCAAGAATTTTATAAAAATATTTTGAATTTTTAGAATTTTCAAAACTCTTTTACAACTATGACATTTTCGAAATGTTTGGAATTCTGAAAATTTTCAAACTTCTTAAAACTTGTAAAATTCTCGAAACACTCCAAACTCTGAAAATCCTCAAAATTGTTGAAAATCTTGAAATGCCGACAATGTTTAAAATTATCTAGTTTCTCGAAAACTTTGACACCTGTGAAAATCGGTACTGTTTTACTACTTTTTTTTCAAAATATACTTTTCTGCAATGTGCTGCATTTTTCAAATTTTCCAGCATTTCGAAGGGGGCTTCAGCCCCCTCCGAAATATTCATTTCAATATTTTAAAATTATATATCATAATATAATATAATATAATATAATATAATATAATATAATATAATATAATATAATATAATATAATATAATATAATATAATATAATATAATATAATATAATTAATATTTTCATTCATTCATAATTTTACTCTAGGGCTCTCTATTTACAAATGGGTCAGAACTTGAAATAATCGCGTCGATCAAAACTCAATTAAATTTTAGAACAAGCCCCTATTCTGATCTTTCCTAATGTAATCTCACCAGATAAAATAAAATCTAATCGAATTAGAATTTTCGTAATCATTCTGGTTCGACGTGCAGTTAAAAATGACTCGAAAGTAGTCACTGAAAATATGCCGTTATTTCGATGCATCCCTTCAACTAGGAAAATAAGATTCCAAGTCACACTGGTTTATGGGCTTACAAGTGAGCCAAGCGAGTCGTCTGCAATGCTAGAATGTGCGCGCATGCAAGAGCAATAAAAGTGCATACCTGGAGTGATTTTATTGGTATGCAAATCGCAGGCGACTGGGATGCTGAGGACGCCGGGAGTGGAGTTGTGGATGATCTCGCACGTGTAGTCCCCGGTGATATCGGGATCAGTCGGATGAATGTCTGCGATTTTTCCGAGGGGCGCGCGCCCGTTGAAAGAGTAAATCATGACGTGGACCGAACGCGGCGACGACGGGTTGTCGTTTTGGTCCCGCACGTTTATCGTCACCGTGTGCTCGTTTTTCATAGGCGGCGTCCCCGAGTCCTCAACTTCGATCTGGACGATTGATTAAAAAGTTATTGAAAATGCCAAAATTTGATCAGTTTACAAAGCTACAACATTACAAAATTTTTGAAACTGCCAACTCCCATATAAGTTGGAAAATTTTCTCGCACTTCCAAAGTTTAAAATTCTCCAAAACTTTGAAAATTCCCTAGTGATTGTAGTTTTTATGAAAACAGGCAACATTTTTGTAAAATCAGTGAATTATTTGTAGACATTAGTTTTTTTATAAGGCCAATTTTACGAAAGTTACATAAAATTTTCGATTTTTATAAAGTGGTTTAATAAAAACTTATAAAAAAATTTTTTTTTATAAAATGTTACGAAATTTTTATACAATTCATCTGTTTTTTATAAAAACAATTGAAAGTCTCCAATTTTTCTTATGAAACCTTTATTTTTATAAAAACTTCGCGATTTTTATAAATTGTTTCATATTTTTATAAAAAACTTTCCTGATCTAAGGAATTTCTCTGATAGTAATATTGGATACGTTTTAATTACACCAGGAAATAGAATTAATGTTCGTAATGTTTTTTAGCAATTACAAAACGTAAAAACATATGATTTTATATGATTTGAAAACTTTTAAACTCAAATTGAAAATAAACATCCAAATTGACACAGATTTGAAGGACAAGAAAGTTAACTATCAGATTTCTGATGCGAAAGTCGCAAGTCCAAATCCCGCTGCCTCCAAAAAATTTTCGAAAACCTTCCGAAACGAAATTGGAGCTAAAGCCGCATAAGCTGATGAAAAATGATGTATAGATTAGCAAAATGATCTAAAAAAGGTAAGAATAATTTTTGCATATTTTTAGAAATGTTGAACAAAATTTGTATAATTTTTCATAAGGTTTTCATAAAAACTAGAATCACTGGGGTTCCAAAACCTAAATCCAAATTTCAAAAATTCCAAAATTCTCAAAAACTCTAAAATCTCAAAACTCCCCCCAAAAAACCCCAAATTGTCTGTACAAATGCGTAGACGGAACTCCCAAACCAGCACTCACCAGAAGATCCAGCTGCTGAATACTTTCTCTATCCAAACTCCTGGTGGTCTTCAAAACCCCGGAATGCTTATCCAGGGTGACATAGTCGTTATGAATCCCGCCAACCAATCTATACGTGAAAGGCGGCCTGTTCGGCGACAAACTATCCGCGCTGAACGTCAAAATGCTCTTCCCGGCAGGCTCGTTCTCGAAAACGTAGCCCACATACTCCAAAGGATCGAAAGGCGGCTCATTGTACTCGGTCTGCGAGAATTCCGGAACGTCTTCGCCGTCATGAATGGAAATGATGACCTGAGTCTCGTCCGTGTCATTGCCCCTGATTTGCCCGGCGTTCTTCGCCAAAGCCGTCAAAACTACCCTGCTCTGAGTTTCTCTCTCCAACCGACGGGCAACCCTGACAACCCCGGATTCCGCGTCGATGTTGAACCCTCGGTCGTTAAAGGCTCCCAGGAAGAGGTAATAAACTTTTCCGTCGATTCCGTCGTCTTCGTCGGTCGCCTGAACGACCCCGACGGAGGTGCCGATCCCCGCGTTCTCGGAAACGTCCATGTGGAAAACCGGCTGGACGAATTTCGGGTAAAATTCATTGACTCCGGTAATGTGAACTTGGACGGTCGTGGAACCGACCATCTCCGAGTTGACGGCGGCGATGTCCAGAGTGTAGTATTTCTCGTTGGCTTCTTCGTAGTCGAAGCTCAGCTTGGAGGTGATGATTCCGGTTTCCGACTGGATTTGGAAATGCTCCTTGCCGCTTCCGCCGAGGATTTTGTACTGGATCACGGCGTATTTCGGGGAGTCGATGTCTCTGGCGATGACTTTGTGGACGAAGGTGTTCGGCGGGGCGTTTTCGGGGAGGTAAGCCTCGTAGATGGTTTGGTTGAAGGTGGGGGCGTTGTCATTGGTGTCGCCGACTATTACGGTGAGGGTGGCTACGGTGAATTTCGGCGAGAATGCCATGTCCGTGGCGGTGACGTTTAGGTGGTACTCGTGGATTTCGTCGTAATCCAGGGGTTCCGAGGTGCTGATCTGGCCGGTGGTGGGGTTTACGGTGAATTTTTCCGATTTTTCGCCTTGGATGCTGTATCTGGGGAGGGAGAGGAAATTTTGGTTTTGTTTTTTATGGAGGGAAAAGAACTTTTCGGTACATAGCGGAGTCAAAAAGTAAGTTCTGCCTTAGTAAAGATTTTAAACAACTTCTGAACTCAACATGAAAAGTTTGGGAACCTTAAAACTGAAATTGAACTATTTGATGAAATTAAAACATTCGAGAGATGTTCTAAATTTATAAATTGAAAAAATGCGCTTTTTAAAATATATTCTGAATTATAGAATTCGAATATCGTGTTTCGATGATTTACGAAATTATTGGATTTCAGCTTTGAATGAATTTTGGTAAAAAAATAGCGGAATTCTACTTCTGAATTGATAGAATTTGAAGGTTTTAGAATTTTAATCATATTTTTTTATCCCAATTACGAGTTCGAAAAGACTTGGATAATTGTACTACAGAATTTTTTAATTCAAATTAAATAATTAAATGATCAGCATTTTTTAACTTTAGAAAATCACAAGTTTAGGAATTACATGCAATTACAACATTTCCATTTTTTTTCGAAGAATTTTTACAAAGAATTATGAAATTAATAATGAATGAGTTCGAAAATTAATTATTAATTATTAGTCAATTATGAATTCAAAAATGAATCATGTATTATCAACTGTGAATTCAAAAATGAATGATGAATTATGAATTAATTATGAATTCAAAAATATGAAGAATTCCAACAATAACTGAAAATTTAAAACACTACTAGATTGCGAATTTTTTCGATGTTAATATAGAAGCTGGAATTTTCAGAACAAATTCCGACACTTGAATCTAAAAATTTCTAATATCCGGAGTTTCAATATTTTCAGCATTATTGGTCTGCAAACATTTTGGAAAAATATTACAATATCAACAATATTGTTCCCATCCCTACAAGGTTTTGAGGTAGTTCTACTTGTCAGGATAACGTAAAAGTTGAAGTTTGAACAATCAACAGAATTGTGAAACTTACAGAATTTTGCCATTTAGACCTTCGTCGCCATCGACTGCCAAAAACGAAGCTATCCACGTTCCAGCTGGCATGTTTTCCATCACGTGAGCTACATAAGTAGAAGTCAAGTTGGCCTGAAAGAAGTATAAAACTCATACCGTAATTACAGAAAAATGTGATTTTGTCAACATTTTAAATTTTGAATATACTTTTGTAGATACTTTTACGTTTTTTGTCTACAGATTTTATTATTTAAGCATTTTTATTTTTATGAGGGAATTATTGTTTTTCTTTTTTTCGATATTTGGAACAAATTTTGACATATTTAGTCAAAATTGAGATCGAATTGAGGGGTGTAGGTAAAAAAATGGGGGGAGGGGGTGTTTTTAAAACAATATTTTTTCTATATCTTCGAAATTTCGAAGTATTAGATCGTTGATTTCCGAGTTTTTAAAGTAAGAATTTCTCGTTTTTTGTTATATACAAGTTTTTAAATTTCGAAAATTTATAGTTTTGAAAATTTGAAATTGTAGATACTTTTGCGTTTTTTATTTTCGAATTTTATACATTTATTTTCGATACTTGGAAAAAATTTTGGCACAATTAATAAAAACTGACATCGAATTGAGGGGCGGAGGTAGAAAAATGAGGGGAGGGGGTCTTTTTAAAACAATATTTTTTATATCTTCGAAATGTCGAAGTTTTTAATCTTTGATTTCCGAGTTTTAAAAGTAGGAATTTTTCGTTTTTTGTTATATACAAGTTTTTTAATTTCGAAAATTGATAGTTTTGAAAATGTCAAATTGTAGACACTTTTGCGTTTTTTATTTTCGGATTTTATACTCAAGCATTTTTATTTTAACAAGTGAATTGTACTATTTTTCCTTGTTTTCGATACTTGGGACAAATTTTTGCACAGTTAATCAAAATTGAGATCAAATTGAGAGGTGTAGGTAGAAAAATGGTGGAAAGGGGTGTTTTTAAAACAATATTCTTTCTATATCTTCGAAATTTCGGAATATTCAATCGTTGATTTCCGAGTTTTTAAAGTGGGAATTTCTCGTTCTTTGCTGTACGCAAGTTTTTTAATTTAGAAAATTGACAGTTTTGAGAATGTCAAATTGTAGATACTTTTGCGTTTTTTATTTTCGGGTTGTATATTCAAGCATTTTTATTCTCATAAGGGGTACTCTTTTTCCTTATTTTCGATACTTGGGACAAATTCAGGCACAATTAATCAAAATTGAGATCGAATTGAGGGGTGGCGGTAGAAAAATGGGGGAAAGAGGTGTTTTTGAAACAACATTTTTTCGATATCTTCGAAATCTCGAAGTTTTCAATCTTTCATTTCCGAGTTTTTGAAGTAGGAATTTCTCGTTTTCAGTTGTACGCAAGTTTTTTAATTTCGAAAATTGATAGTTCCGAAACCAGGAATTTCCCGTTTTTTGTCGTACGCAAGTTTTTTTATTTCGAAAATTGATAGTTCCGAAAAATAATCAAATTGAAATTTAAAGTCAGTTGTCAGTCAGTTGAACAAAACAAAAGCAAAAAAACACAAACTCACATCCATATCCACAGCGCTCACGCTCAAAATCGTCGAATTCATCGGTTCCCCCTCCAAGCCATTCTCCAGCACCCTCGTCTGGTAGCTCACGAAATTCGGCGACCTGACATTGTCCCCGGTCAGGACGAACGTCACCGGGATCTCGTCCTTCTGCCTCGGCACCCCCTTGTCCATCGCCCTCCCCGTCACCTGGAAGACGCTCCCCACCCTCAAGCCTCCCAAGCTCCTCTTCAAGTAAACCTCCCCAGTCCTCGAGTCCACCCCGAAGTACGTCGTCCCGTTCCCCGAAATCGAATACTCGATCTCCCCGTTGAACCCAAAGTCCGAGTCCGAAGCTTCCAGCCTGATGACCCTCTGGTTCACCGGATAATCTTCGGGCACCGGGGTGTAGTACGCCCGTTTGCCAAAAACCGGGGCATGGTTGTTCGCGTCCAGAATCGATATTTCGACGGAGACTTTCGAGGACATCGGCGGTTTTCCGTTGTCGATCGCCACGATCGTCAGGGAGTACCGATTTTCCGGAGACGACGCCCTGTGGGTGCGTTTGTACTTCAAAGTTCGTTTGCAGAAAATTTCCCCGGAGGCTGGGTCGACCGTGAAGAAGTCCGAAGGCTGAGCGAGACTGTAGGCGACGATGGAGTTGGAGCCTTTGTCCTTGTCGTTGGCCGTAACTCTGCCCACGAATTGCATCCGGCGCTGGAGCTCGGGGAAATGGAAGTGGTAGGTCTTTTTGTCGAAGCTCGGGGCGTTGTCGTTCTCGTCCTGGACGGTTATCGTCAGGGTAGTTTCGGTCGTCCAGGCCCCGTCCGTGGCGGACACCCGGAGCAGGTATTCGTCTTCCTCTTCGCGGTCCAGGGAACCGTGGACTGTGACGTTGCCGCTCTGGGGGTCGATGAGGAACTTGCCGCCGGGGTTCTCGGTGAAGCTGTAGGTGACGTTCGTGTTGGGTTCCGTGTCCAGGTCGGTGCTCGTGATCCGGATGACGAAACTCCCGATCTCGGCGTTTTCCGTGACGTTCACGGAGAAGAGGCGGCTGAATCGCGGGGGGTTGTCGTTCTTGTCGAGGACGCTGACGAGAATTGTGGCGGTTCCCGTGAGTTGGGTCGGGTCCCCGTTGTCTTTGGCTTCGACTATGAGTTTGTAGGAGGAAATCTGTCGGGAATTTTGCGTTACGTTGAGTTTTTCGAGATGGGATATTTCAGATTTGGGATTTTTTGAATGAGAAATTCGAGATTAGGATTGTTGAGGAATTAAAATTCGAATTGGAAAGAAAAAATTGATGAATTACAAATAGAAGTCTTAATGTCGAAAATGATTGATGTCGAGATTTGAATTTTCTCTTCCAGGAATGGAAAACTCATGTTTTGCTAACTTCGAAGTTTCTGTAATTTAATGTGAGTTTTTGGACCGAAGAATTTTCAGACTGCGAATTTTGAGAAATCGAAAGTTGAATCGAAAATAAAAATTTTTAATTATGATTGTTGAAAAATGAAAAGTCAAATTGGAAAGGAAAAAACAAAAAATTGAAGATAATAGTGTGAATTTCGAAAATAATTAATGTCGGAATTGGAATTTTCACTTCTGAGTATGAAAGACTTATATTTTGCAAATTTCAAAGTTTCAGTAATTTAATGTGAGTTTTCGGAATGAAGAATTTTTAAACCGCAAATTTTGAAAAATCAAAACTTGAATCAAAAATTGAAAATTTTGAAATTCGACTGTTAAAAAATGAAGTCAAATTGAAAAGAAAAAATAAAAAAATTAGAAATAGTAGTGTTAATTTTGAAAATGAGTAACTTCGAAATTGAAATTTTCACTTCCGAGTATGAAAGACTCATATTTTGCAAATTTCGAAGTTTCAGTAATTTAATATGAGTTTTCGGAACGAGGAATTTTTAAACCGCAAATTTTGAAAAATCGAAACTTGGATCAAAAATAAAAAATCTAAAAATAATCGTTTTGCGAAGTCTAAAATAATCAAATTTTGAACCGTACATTTCAATAATT
Organism: Platygaster equestris; assembly: GCA_030522785.1. Taxonomy (NCBI): domain Eukaryota; kingdom Metazoa; phylum Arthropoda; class Insecta; order Hymenoptera; family Platygastridae; genus Platygaster; species Platygaster equestris. The sequence goes on from JAPYZK010006683.1 coordinate 15,076, forward strand.
CGTAAATTTTTTCAGTAAAACGAAATTCAGAATTTTTAATCGCAATTAATTGAAAATTATAAAAATTTATAATTAACAAATCTGAAAATAAATTGTAATATTCGAGTCATACAAATTATGCATAAAAACTTAGAATGTGGACATCTTAACATAAGACTAAAATAATAATCTTAAAATAATAAGACTTCGAAATTTGAGAATCGTAAAATTTGGAAATTGAAAAAAATTGCCAAAATCCAAATATATAATACTTGGCTATTCAAAACTTTCAAATTTCGAGAGTGGATATAAACAACTTCATTACTGCCATATCTAAATTCATAATTCTTCCAAGTTTCGGATTCACATTGTAATCTGTTAAATTTTTATGCATTTCGCATTAAATGAGTATAAATATTATTTTCACTCAATATTGCAATAATTACAGTTTCAAACAATTTTCGTACCAATCAACATGAAAAATCGGTAATCGACACTCAATATTGTCTAGTCATTTAATGACACCCTTTTGCTAGGCGGACGAATCAATTCTAGAATCGATTTTCCCGGTACATACAATTTGATCGAATAATAGTTGTTCTTTCGTACAAATTGTTGAGCTCTCGAAACGCCTACAAATATAAGTACGCAACCGTTACCTGCCATTACAAGTTGCGCAAGAAAAGTTATGGAATGTTTTCCACATAAAACAGTTCCAGATAAAACAAAAGTACGCGTCCATTGTAATATCGCGATAACAGTTGTTCGATAAAAAAATTTGTATACACCTTTTATAATTAATTCT
>JAPYZK010006686.1:0-11739 GCA_030522785.1 Platygaster equestris
ATTTCAGAGATTTGAAAAAGTTTTTAAAATTCTGGAAATCTACAATAATTCCATAATTATCGAAATTCCGAGAATTTTACAAATTTCTGAAACTTAGAGGAAATTGATAATTCTGAACATCTTGAACTATTGAAGATTTTCAACAATTACACTCATTTTCAAAATACGGAGTAATTTGAGAATTTCGAAAGTCTAGAGAATTTTGACATTTTTGAGAATTTCAAAAAGAATTCTGGAAATTTTTACATTTCTCTAATAAAAATCTACTTTTTGAACTTTTCGAATCAATTTTGAGTAAAAATCACATTAGCCTCCCCCGGACGAAATTTCTGGCTACGTCCTTGGATTTACACGTTGATAAAATATAGAAGAACACAAACAAGTTCGAAAGAGGACAGTTGAATCATAAATTGAACGTTCATTCGACCTTTTAGTGGATTTCGCTCAAAAGCGAGGCGATTCATCTATATTTGGAGAGGAGAAAACAAGAAACTGCTTGGAAATTGTAGTCGCCAATGACGCGTCATCAAAATTTCATTAAGCTCTCGTAATCCTCGTCGATCCTGAGTTAATTATTCAGTGAAATGGCAAGCAAAAGAGTTTTCTCGAGCCGTCTGATTCCCTGGATTATTAATATCCAGTTCAGCAAACTTTTATCGTCTTTCGTTGCGCACTTTCTTTTATTTCTTCCTACTTTCATTTTTCACGCTCCTTCGTTGATCCTTGATTCCTTCAGCTGCGTTTTTTCGACGACTTTTTGTCCCGGTCGTCGAGTTTTGTGCTCTGGGAAACCTCTTGGACATCCAAATTGCCTTAATTTCAGGAAATCGCATTTCCCAGCCCGGTTGATTTTTTTACGATTTTTCTCGCGAGTTTCAAGTGGAATTTGTCATGAGGGATCGAGTTGGTACTTTTGATACAGATTAATGAGAAATACATAAACTATAAGTTTCTGAACTTTTGGAATTCATTTTCGTTTTGGAAATCACTTCAGTTCTGATTGTTCTCGAATCACACTTTTTTTAACATTCTATGAGATTTTTATGATTTATGGAAAACTTTGGGAATGTTTCAAAATTGGGAAATATATACATTTTGTCATTTCGGATTTGCAAATTTTAATGAAGTCACGGAGTAATTTGGTTAATTTAATTTATGTCTTTTTATTTTATTGTGTTTATTTTTGAGTGGAATAAAATTTGTAAGTATTGAAATTTCGAATTATAAGTTTATTTTGCATCCAGTTTTTGAGCGATCAAACTATCTAAAGTCTTGGAAACTGTAGGACGTCCGGAATTGAAATGCATGCAGTATTAATTTTCGTTGCCGTTGGGAATATTAACTGACTATAACAGACGAGTGGCGAGTATCGTTCGACCGTGCGATGGTCGTTTTCGGCAAACCACAAGTCCGAATAACTCCTCGGGCTCTTGACGTCTAGATGAGCAATTTCCGGATATTACCACTCAAGTTTTACGAGCTTTCGTCGTCCTTGATATTACGTATATCCGTGATTTCCATATACTTTACGTGAAATTTGTGACGTTCACATTTTTTTGATTTCTTATGGTTGCGAATTTTTGAATTTGTGAGTTATAAGGTAAGGGTGGGTAATGCCGCCACCGTGTGGGTATTATCCGCCCAGTCTATTTATTAATCTGTTTTCGATCGAAACTAAATAAATTATCCGTGAAAAAGTGTCTTAGACAATAAACTATGTGTTCACGAATATTTTGTTGAGTTTCAATCGCAAACGGATTAATAAATAGACTGGACGGATAATACCCACACGATGGCGGCATTACCCACACTTACTTTAATGTTTTTACTTTTAGGCTGTGATTCGGAAATTTTTTGAATTTTGGTTTTGACCTTTTGAAATTCTGAAAACCTTGAAAGCTGAGTGGAAATGACTAAGATTTGGTGAAAAGTTGTTAATAAGTGCTTTTCCGACTTTGTGAAAAAAGTTAGGTCGATTTATTCAAATTTTTAAGGGAATTTACCAAATGTATATTTCTTCTAAAAAAATTCAGGTAGTCAATTCTGCTACATGAGAAAATTTTTGAATATGAAAGATACTAATTTATAGTGAATTTCCTTTATTTTGATTGACTACGTGTAAGTGGGACAATCAAGCTTAATTTATTTAAAGTAATCGTAATTTATTTAAGCAATCGCGAGGAAATAAGATACTCGAATACCCGTTTATTTTCGTGAGTTTTCGAAAATGGACGTTGAGTTCTTTTGCGATTCATGAAGGTTTTCACAGATTTCGGGGGCTGGGGATTATTTTTCATCATTTTCAAGCATTTTTTTGAATTTTACAGGATTTGTGATAGAGTTCCGAAATTTTTGCCGAAATTTTCTCGAATTGGAAGGACTTTCGAGAATTTCACACAAATTCTGGAATTTCGTCTAGAATGTTCGAAATTTTGCGGAAATTTTCGAAAAGTTTAATATACCATAAGTTCAGAGTGGAAGGAAATTTCGAAAATGTTGAATGATATTTCAATATACCAATTTTTCATGTTTTTCAGTCTTTATTTTCGAGCATTCCTCAAAATTTCTATCGTTTTCGAAAATTTTTAAAAATTGTGAATAAATTCTGAAATTGCGGATCGAATTTTCAAAAATTTGCTGGATTTTTTAGAAGTTCTGAAAATGTACCATGAGTTCAAAATAGTGGGAAATTTCGCCAATGTTGAATGATATTTCAGATACTCATTTTTCATGTTTTTAAATCTCAAATATTCCGGCATTTCTCAGAATTGAATTTCTGTGGTTTTCAAAAATTTCTAAAAATTATGGACAGTCTCTGAAATGTTGTCTTGAATTTTCAAAATTTTGCTAAAATTTTCGAAAAGTTCCGAAAATGTACCGTAAGTTCAAAATAGTGGGAAATTCCGAAAGTGTTGAATGATATTTCGAATACTAATTTTGCATGTTTATAAATATTCATTTCCGTGCATTTCTCAAAATTTATTTTATGTGGTTTTTAGAAATTTATAAAAATTTGGAACAAATTCCGAAATGTCATCTTAAATTTTCAAAAATTTACTGGAATTTTCGAAAAGTTTCGAGAATAGACCATAAGTTCGAAATAGTGGCAAATTTTGAAAATGTCGAAATATAATAATGTTATTTCAAAATAGTACCAATTTTTCATGTTTTTAAATTTTCATTTCCGAGTCTTCTTCAAAATATCTATGGTGTTTAGACATTTTTAAAAATTTTGATCAGATTCTAAAATTTCATCTTGAATTTTCGAAAATTTGCTTAAATTTTCGAAAAGTTCCGAAAATGTACCATGAGTTCAAAATAGCAGGAAATTCGAAAATGTTGAATAATATTTCAAATAGTAATTTTTCATGTTTATAAATATTTTTTTCCGAGCATTGCTCAAAATTACATTTCTGTGGTTTTCAGAAATTTATAAAAATTCTGAACAGATTTTTGAAATTTCGTCTTGAATTTTCAAAATTTCGCCGAAATTTTCGGAAGATTCCGAAAATGTACCATAAGTTCAAAATAGTGAGAAATTTTTAAAATATACTAATTTTTCATGTTTTCAATTTTGGATTTCCCAGCATTCCCCAACATTTCTATCATTTTCAAAAATATTCAAAAATTGTTAACAAATTCCGAAATTTTGTCATAAATTTTCAAAAATTTGCTGAAATTTTCGAAAAGTTCCGAGAATGTACCATTAGCTCAAAATAGTAGGAAATTCCGAAAATATTGAGTAATGTTTTAAAAAACTCCAATTTCTTTCTGAACAGGTTTTGAAATTTCGTCTTGAATTTTCATAATTTTGCTTAAATTTTCGAAAGATTCCGAAAATGTACCGTAAGTTCAAAATAGTGAGAAATTTCTGAAATATACTTATTTTTCATGTTTTCAATTTTTGATTTCCTTGCATTCCCCAACATTTCTGTCATTTTCAGAAATTTTCAAAAATTGTGAACAAATTCCGAAATTTCTTCTTATATTTATTTAAAAATTTGCTGAAATTTTCGAAAAGTTCCGAGAATGTACCATTAGCTCAAAATAGTGGGAAATTCCAAAAATATTAAGTTATGTTTTAAAAAACACCAATTTTTCATGTTTCCAAATCTTCATTTCCAAGCATTCCCATTCTATGGTTTTCTTCTTTCTGAACAGATTTTGAAATTTCATCTTGAATTTTCATAATTTTGCTTAAATTTTCGAAAACTTCCGAGAATGTACCATAAGTTCAAAATAGTGTACAATTCCGAAAATGTTGAATAATATTTAAAAATACCAATTTCCCCAATTTCATCGACTATCGTGATTTCTCCTACCGTATCGAAAATCGTCCTAAAATTACTGGATATTTTCCCCCGTCCGGACCCTTTTCATAAGCGCGCTAGAAAAGGGAAGCGACTCGAGAATTCATCACAGATACACATTTTCATTCCCGATCGAAGTTCCAATTATTCTCGTCCGTTCCCAGGGGCGAAATCCTCGAAACCGGGGAACTAGAAAGGCGCAAAACGAAAAAAAGCGCGTCACTCGCAGCTTGTGTATATTAAGAAAATGCCGGGAAATTCGCGACACGTGAATCCAATTGCCCGTGTTTCGCCGTTTCGCCGGGAGAATCCAAATTTATCTTGCCCCTGGAAATTAAAAAGCTCTATTTTTCCTCCGTGAAAGGAACTTATATCGTTGAACTGAGCTTCTTTCCTTGAGGATCGGCGCTTGATATTACTTCTGCAATCGGATTTTTCATTCGAGTAAAAATGGAGGGCGCAATGGAAAAGATAATGGGAAATTCTTGATGAAGTGATTTTTCTCATCATGAATTCTCTAGTGGTGACTTCTCAGCTTTGATGGAAATTATTTTCCGGGAGAGCTAAGTTTGAAGTGTTTTCTGAATTTTTTGGATCTGGGGAGAAAGTTTTGATCGCAGAGGAAAATTTCCGCCATTAGATACTTTGATGTAAAATTATCGATCATTTTCCGAAATTTTCATGAGGGCTCTAATTATGCATGTTTGGTTCTAAGTCATCAGAAAATGATCTTGAATGGTTTGAATTCTCTGAACAGACTATTTTTTGGAAATTTTTTGAAGTCTTGAGGGATTATTCGAAATAATAGAAAATCTTCAAGAATTTGTAGAGATTCGGGAACTTTACTAGGCTCAAAAATTGATCCTGGTAAGTGGAAGTAAGTGGAAGTTTGAGATTGGTAAGGTTTTGGAAGTTTTAAAGTTTTTGAAATTTCGTAAGTTTTTAAGTTTCCAAAATTCCGTAATTCTAAAGCCTGGAATTTTGAGATTTTGAAGATTCGAAACATTTCGAAGTTTTGACGTGAGGAAGTTTCAGAATCCTCCAATTTTTAGACATTTTTGAGCTCGGGAAATTTTAGAAGTTTTGAAAGTTTTGGAACTTGCAAGTTTCGAGAACTTAAAAGAATTCCGAAGTTTTCCACCAATCATATTTTAAATTCAAAAGTTGTTGACTTCTGGAATTCTTGTAGTTCTGAAATTCCGAAGCTAATAATTTTCGGAAATTCACAACTCTTGGGATTGTAAATTTTTGCCAAATTTGCGTGAATATTCAAGTATTTCGAAGCTCGAATTTCCGGACATTCAAGTTCAAACAATTCTAGAACTCAAAAGTTGTCAAATTTCAGGATTTTAGAAATTCTGAAAATTCCGAAAGCTTCGAAGATCTGAATTAGAATTAGAATTCAAAGTCCCCGAAGAATAAAAGTTCGAAGCTTGAATTTCCGGACATTAAAGTTCAAACAATTCTGGAGTTCAAAAGTTGTCAAATTTCAGGATTTCCAAAATTCTGAAATTGCCGAAAGCTTCGAATATTTGAAGAATTCAAAGTCCTCGAAGAATAAAAGTTCGAATTTTCTCGAATCACACGTGTAAATTTCCCAAATCTCTGAAAAGGTTCAAAACTTTTATTCTTCAAACATAAATTTGAATTAAAATGGCAATATTCGTCTTATTGAAATCAAATGCGAAATTTTGAATTCCAAGTTCATAAAATCTGATAAATAAATATAAATAAATAAATCTGCCGATAATTTTGAGTCAAAATCGATTCAGGGAAGGGGGGGGGGTGCTATGGGGGCTAAAGCCTCCCCCAAAACACCTGGGGGAGGTTTCTTTCTCCAATGAAGAACACGGATTTCAGAGACGCCTGCGTTTCTTGGTAGACCCTCGACATCGTATCTAAGGGATTTCCCCCGCATTGACTGGATAATGAAGAAACGTATCGATTCCGCGTCCATGAATTGCGGTAATTGATTGGATTTTCGTCCCTCTCGCGTGCGCGTGTTTGCGGCGACAAGGAGTTCCGTCGAACCGGGAAGTTGCGCGTCTTCGAGGATTGGGCATCACCCGAGCATCGCAATTTCTGCGATCTACTCTTCGCATTTCCATCCACATTCTCGTCGTCCCGTGGCGCGCGCTGCATCCGACCAGATACCCGCTAATTAAGGATGCCAGAGGCTGTGTCGCTTAATTATTTTCTAATTAAGCGGCTCAAACTTTACCAGACGCGGAGGCACTTCTTTCGCGCCGCCACTCTCGCGCGGCTCTGAGTGTAGGGTGTCCAGATGATAAGAACGACAAACCAGGACATGTTCCTTAACCCCCCCCCCCCCCTTTTCGCAACGATTCCACCTCTGATTATTATTGATATTCCGTGTTTTTTTGAAATTGTCCGAATTTTGAAGATTTTAAAAATGTTTCGAATACGAAGAGTTTTCAAAATTTGCGAAATGTTTAAGATGTTGGAAATTCTCGTACATGCAGAGGAAGATTTTTGAAATTTTTAAAGATTTTGAAAAATCTCAACTTTCTTGAAGTTTGTGAAATTTCAGAATAGTAAAAATATTCGGAATTCACGAAATTTGGAATATTTTCAAATCTTTCACATTTCTTGAATTTTTCAGAAATTCCAAGATTATACTGTCGAAATTTTCGACGTTCTTGTTAACTTTAAGATGATCGAAATACTGAAAATTTTCGAAACTTTGAAAATTTTTGAAATTTTCATGATTTCCAAGATGGTTAAGATTCTCAAGAATATGGAAATTTTATGCAATATTTTTAACACTCGAATTTTGATCTCAGTGACTGAATTTTTCCGCCAGTATCCCCAAGTAGCTCAACTTTTCAGTTGGTTTACCTTTCCACTGTTCCCCAAAGAATATTTCCTTCGACTCCCGAGTAACAACACGACAAAACGTCACGTTCACATCACCTTTCACGCTCGAGTAGAATAATCTTCAAGTGCATCAAATTTTCAAAGGAAGTGCCATTCCTCAAACGAAGGCATGGCAAAAAATTCGCATGGAAATTGTTTCTCAGCTACCGAGCACACGAACGAAATTGAGTTTTCTTCTTCGAAGTGGGGAAAATTCGAGCTGGGAAAGGGAGGCATGGAAAATTTTGTGTACTCTTAATTCATTTGCTGCAAGGAAGGCTTCGAAATGATAAGATGATCCCGAATTTAAGAATTTTTATGTGCATTTCATGGTGAAGTTTGAGAAATTTTGTGGATAGAAATTTGGAATTTGACATCGAAAACTCAAATATATGATTTCGAAGTTTTGTACATTATTGAATTTGATATCAATTTTCAGGTTAAACAATTTTTGAATTTCAATGTTGGTATCTTACATGGAAGTTTCTCGATTTTACACATTTTGAATTTGAAAAATTAGAATGAGATTCATATAAAATCTTTTAAAAATTCGAGAATGTTAGAATTTCAAACTGCGAATTTTGGGGGTTTTTGAAATATTCAAGTCTCGTAAATTAGACAGTCCGCAGATAAAAAATTTAGAATTTCGAAAATTTCTGAAATTTTATTTTTGGAAATCGACAAAGTTTAGACATTAGAAACTTGGATATGTATTTTAACAAATTCTGCATAGTTTAGAAATTTAAGGAATTTTGAGATTTTGGAATGCAACTTTTTCAATTTTGGTAATTTAGTGAATCGAAAATTCTTCACTCTAAATACAGAATTTGAAAGAAATGACGTAAATGACTAAACATTTAATAGTTTGTATTTTACCATTTTTGCAAGCTTGTGAATTTTTCAATTTCAGTCTAGGTATTTTACATGGGAAATTTCTCGATTTCTCAAATTTTCGATTCGAAACAATTTGAAAATTCATAGTGAATTTCAAACTTCAAATTTCTTTCGAATTTCAGAAATTTCAGAAATTTCAGAAGTGAGGACATTCGGAAATTGAATATTCGTTATTCCAAATTCTGCAAAGTTTGTAGAAAATTTTGAAATCGAACTTTTCGAACTTTCGTAATTTAGTGTTTCCAAAATTCTTAAATCTGAATCAAAAATTGGAAAGAAATTGCGTAAATAACTAAACATTCAAGAGGGCCGTATTTCACCATTTTTTCTAGCTTGTGAATTTTTAAATTTCAATCTAGGTATTTTACATGAGAAATTTATCGATTTTTCATATTTTCAATTTAAAACAATTTAAAAATTCATATTGGATTCTAAATTTTAAATTGTGGGTTTTCTGAAATCTTCAAATCTCATAAATTGGACAATTTACGAATCAAAAATTTCGAATTCCAAAAATGTCTGTAATTTCACAAGTTCGGACATTCGAAACTTAAATATTCGTTATTCCAAATTCTGGAAACATTCGAGAAAATTTCAAAATTAGACTTTTTGAATTTTGGTGATTTAGTCTTCGCAAAATTCTTGACTCTAAATACAGAATTTGAAAGAAATGACGTAAATGACTAAACATTTAATAGTTCGTATTTCACCATTTTTGCAACCTTATAATTTTTGTAGTTCATTCGAAATTTCAAATCTCTTTTTCGACTCACCTTTTCGTCAACAATTTCATAATTTATCATTAACAAAAAACATATCAACATTTTAAACTATCAAACATCGATTTACTGATCAAATGAACACGATTCCCGAAAATGGTCTCTTGTCATCTCCTACACCCCCCCCCCCCCCCCCCCCCCCCCCCCCCCCCCCCCCCCCCCCCCCCCCCCCCCCACCCCCCCACCCCCCACACTCACCCACCCTCCCCCCCCCCCCCACACCGAAAAACATGGCAATTTTTGCTACCCGGGAACGAGTTCCCCCCACGGATCGAACAGGAGATTGATTGCATTGTTATTCCCGAGGATGGCTTGAGACACTGTTTAAGTTTCCTCTTGCCGAAAACCTCCCTGCTTCCTAACTATTGCCATTGTACCTATTGACTCAGATGGATGAACTGTTTCCGAACCAGTCTAACAGTCGATGCCCCTATTCTGCGTTTGACATGTTTTCGCGTTGATTCCTGAGTACGTCTTGTTCTCGTAGCTGAGCGACCATTGTGCGTTTCGATTCCGATTGCGTTGCACGTTGAAACGTTGCAAATGGAATAATGCGGGTATATGTTCGATAATTACACTGTGCGACAAAATTAAACTTTGGAATTATGAATTCGAATTTGATAGCTGATATCGAAAGTATTGGTACTCATGAGACGATTTGCCGAGGGATTTTGTTAGGTTAGCTCGATTAAGCGAGTTATTAATTTTTGCAAAGTTTGCAAACCCGTCAAAGTTTGCAAGTCCGAAAAATTGCAAGTTGCAAAAATATCGTTATCATATCACAATAATCATCAGACTTTTTGAAATAATGACACAATATTTTGAATGACTATAATTTTCGAAAATGCTGAGATTTTTGATATTTCGGAATGTTCGAATTTTGACATATTCACAAGTTTTGTTTTGAAAAATTTCGAATTCTATGATTTTTGAAAATTGTTTGGATTCATAGAATTTTGAGAAATTTCGAGTACAATTTTTGAAATCTTTGAAATTTTTTGAAATTATCACGATTTTTAAACTATTCCAAATTATTGAAAAATTTTAAAATCATTAGACTTTAAAATAGTGACTCGATATTCAAAATTACTATAATTTTCGAAAATGCTGAGATTTTCGATTTTTCGATATGTTCGAATTTTGACATATTTACAAATTTTGTTTTGAAAATTTTTAAATTATATGATTCTTAAAAATTGTTTGAATTTCTAGAATTTCGAGAAATTTTGAGAATATTAAATTTTTGAAATCTTTCAAATTTTTTCGAATTATCACGATTCATAAAATATTTCACATTATTGAAAAATTTAAAATTTATTAGACTTTAAAATAGTGACTCAATATTCAAAATGACTATAATATTCGAAAATGCTTAAAATTTCAATACTTCGAAATGTTCGAATTTTGACACATTCACAAGTTTTGTTTTGAAAATTTTGGAATTATAATTTTTGAAAATTGTTTATATTTCTAGAATTTTCAAAAATTACGGGTACATAATTTTTAAAATGTTAAAAATTTTTTCGAATGATTACAATTTTCAAAATATTTCAAATTATTTAATTTTTGTAGCTTTAGAAATTCTAGAAATTTTCAGATTCTCAAACTCTCTAGCTTCTCCAAAATTTCCGAGATTCTCGAAATTTTTGGAATTTTCCAAGTTGTTGGAATTCTCGTATTCCTCACAATTTCCAAATTTCTCGAAATTTACAAAACTTCCGGAATTTTCAAACATTTCGGAGAATACGTCAAATTGTTACCCGATTTCACCCATTTCCCACGAGATTCAAAAAATTTCGAGAATTATAAAAAATTCCCGCGAAACATGAAAAATCTAAAATTCTCACGTTGTGAAATTTCGAAATAATTCGAACGCACGTCGAAAAAATTTACATAAAATGATGAAAAATGTCGGAAAATTTTCCGATAGTCATGAAAATTGCCAAAACTCTCGAAAAATACTCGAATGAAATCAAATTTCGTAAGAGAATTGTGGATTTTACAATAATACAATTTCGAAAAATGAAAAAATTAACTCGAAATTGGGGATCGTTTGTTTGTAACCTAAACTAAAAGTTTTCGCTAAAACTTCCGATCTATTTTTTGCGTGTTGAACTGTGTAATAATTGGGGGGAACTGGAGATATTATGAGGTAAACTCTTTCTGCGTTCCTGCAGTACATAAAAACTACCAATTTCCGAATGTAAGGGTTCGCACGAAAACCACCCCATTCGAAAATAGGCGCCGAACGCCGAAAGAGAATAACGGGAATCCCAGATTCGAGAGCTTTTTCGTGTTTTCGGCGGGAACTTGATTTAGATTTAGTGTCGGCCAGATGCACTTGAATGGCACCGTTCCTCCGATTCCCTACCTTCGACATTCCGCCGAACCACGTGTTCCTTTTCCAGCTTTCACCGCGAAACATCATCGCATTGTGTTTTCCAGATTGCGATCGGGAAATTTTCAATTTCCAGTCTCTTGGAAATAAGGGACATTCGTTTCTCTCGAGAATGGAGTTCACTCGGGACATAACAGTCTTGGAATATCATCTTTCGAAATCGAAATGACATTGGGAATTTTCGATTTAAAGATGGAAAATGTCAGAATGTATTCTTCCAATTTCATGTCCAAAAATGATTCGAAATTATGATTGACATGTTCTTTTTTCTTCAACCTGATGAAAGTTTTCGTTTGCAGGAAATTGATGATTTGTCATTGCAAATTCAACTGATCTTGGCAGTGCTGGAGTTATGGGTTCGAATCCCGAAAGACAAGAAATTTAAAAATTTTCTACTTTCAAAGATTTTGAAGTTTCCATGTTGTGAAGTTTCAAAATTTTGGCAATTGTGGAACTTCCGAAGCTTTGGAATTTTATGGAG
>JAPYZK010006689.1:0-21634 GCA_030522785.1 Platygaster equestris
GGAGCAGAGTGGCGCGCCCAGCGAGCGCCGCTCGGCACTGAGCCGCTAAGTGACGCTGCGTACAACTTGCAGGCGCTACGGTAAGTGAACAATTGCTCGAATGAAAAAATTTTTCCAATAAAAGTTGTAGGCAAATGTGCGTGAACGAGGCTCCTTCGTATAATTACGATTAAACTTCGCTTAAGGTAAGTTTGTTTAATCTTGCAATTTACGCTCATACAACGTCGTCCTACATTAACGAATTTTCGTAGAAAAAGTGCAGAATTTATAATAATCTTCCCAGTTTCACAATTTCAAAAAATGATACGAGCTCGTAAAACAAAAAAAAAAATGTATAAATGCACTTGACATAACGCACATGTTTTGTCATTATACTATAATTTTTGTTCTTTTTTATTATTGAAAAGTCAAATTATCATCGAATGAAAAAATCATGGAAAATATAAAACACAGGATGTCATATTAAAAAATTAATTTTGATCAAACAAAAAAATGCAGTGAAAATCAGTATCTTCGACTTCCAACTCGTTTATAATAAAAATGTGTAGAAAGTCTAAAATTATTTCCGTCTTATCAGGCAGAAAAATAGACATCTATTTTTGTCTTCGATAACAAAAGTTGCGAATTTTCCATACATCTACTCATTTCGAATCATTATAAATAATAGTAATAATTAAATAGTTTCTGACGTCTGCTTTTTTTCTAAATATTTCAGTTTTTGCAAGGCTTTTCTGTGTTTTGCTCCTGTTATGTGTTCATTCCACTGGAAATCTCCAACAATTATTTTCTGGCACGTCTGAAAATAAACAGTTTTGTAAATTTTTTTTCCTCCTTTTTGATGACTAATCAGTCATCAATTAATTTCATTAATCTAACGATGAAAAAATTTTATCAGCAATATTAATGTTTTTCGCCTTTTTCATAATCATTTATTCATGAAAAATAAGAATTGACAATGAAAAAAATTTTGAGAATACGAAGCTGAAAATATTTCGAAATTTTCTAGCATTTTTTTCACTATTCGTGAAATGTTGAAATATAATTATTTTTAAACAAGAACAAAATTTCTCGAATTTTGGAACAAAAAATAAAAAATTTTAATGTTGACTTAAGACACTTTTTTGTTAAAAAACAAAATCAAAAATTGATTCTGAACATTTTTCTACATTTTAACCGATTTTCATTATATGTCTACATTACACGAATATATTTAATGGACAAAAATTGATCAACTAATTGACTTGAAGTTTTCCAAAAAATTACATATACGTATCATTTATTTCTTTTTTTTTTTTTTTTCCTAATTATGATTTCTTTAGCCTCGTAGAAAATTACTGATTCAATCAAATTTGTTCGACGTACGAAAATAATTGAAAGTCATTCAACCAAAATAAAAAATTTTAAATATTAATGTTTTTCGCCTTTTTCGTCATTATTTATTCATGAAAAATAAGAGTTGACGATTAAAAAATTTTTGAGAATCCGAAGCTGCAAATGTTTCGAAATTTTCTAGAATGTATTGTAAAATATCGAAATAAAATTATTTTTAGGCAAGAACAAAATTTCTCGAATTTTGGAACAAAAAATAAAAAATTTTAATGTTGACTTTGGACACTTTTTTGTTAATAAAAAAATCAAAAATTGATTCTGAACATTTTTCTACATTTCGACAGATTTTCATTATATGTCTACATTACACAAATATATTTAATGGAAAAAAATTGATCAATTAATTGACTTGAAGTTTTTTGAAAAAGTAAATCTACGTATTATTTCTTTCTTTTGTTTTTTTCTTAATTATGATTTCTTTAGCCTCATAGAAAATTACTTATTCAATCAATCTAATTTGTTCAACGTACGAAAATAATTGAAAGTCGTTCAACCAAAACTTGACAATCCAAATTTTCCATAAAGCTCATTTTAAGCTTGAACTCTCCAGAAAATGAGTCTTAGGGAAAACATGAGTTGTCAACTTTCGACCGGACGTCTTCCAATTAAAATACTTACATCGCAAAAATGCGAATCCTCATTACTATTATCGGAATATTTAGGGTCTTCCACGTTCTGGTTTAGCGCTAATTGTGCGGGTTTTTCATTGCGCATCACAGCCTCAATAATATCAATCGCGGGTTTCAAAACTTTATCCGTCCACTCTTCTGGATTCGTACAATCCAAGCCATACACGGGGCTCATCTGGAAAAAATGAAAAAATTAATAATAGAGCATAATCATCAAAATGAAAAATATATATATTTATATTATTTACGAATCGATTCAATCGATTTCTGAGCCAGTTTATAAGTTTTTGCGATGAAAAACCACTCCAAACCAGGAATTGTCTTGAAGGATCAAAAATTGTGTTTAAAAAATTTTTGCATTCGAGACTCGAACATGAAAGAAAATTTAGAAATCTCTTTTTTTGATCAAATGTCCTAAAAATTGAGTTAGGCATGATTTTGTTTACTGTAATTTTCTGCATTTTTTAGATTTTTTATGTTTCATTGTACAATTGAGAAATATCAAATTTGATGATTTTGTGCATTTGATAAATTATATGAAAATTGTCTTTGAAAAAAAAAAAAAAAAAAAAAAAAAAACCTTAAAAACAAAACTTGCTGGAAATTTATTCTTAAAACTATGGGATAGTTTTAAGGTTTTCCGCCCTCGACGATGTATGAAGCCTCTCGACCCTCGGCTGCGCCTCGGAACGAGATTTGGCTTCACACATCGTCTCGGCCCGAAAAGCCACGCCTCGAGTCCTTGATACAAAAATGTCTATTTTATAAAACCACTTTACAAAAAATACATATTTTATAAAACTTTTATAAAACCGACCTCATAAAAATTTTTATAAGGTTTTTATAAAACTAGAACTACTACTAGGATCGTCTCAAAACGTCGTAAGATGCGCGTTTTTCGAATTATAAAATTGCCTGTCCCGTGAATATGCTGTTTTTTCTGCTATTTTTCAATTCGCTTTTGATTTATTGTAATTTTCTATGAATCGTCTTGAAAGACACCGAACCTGTCGATCGGGACGCCGAATCAAGCGGTTGGTTATCCACTTTTGTTGTTTTCTCGAGTACCGCCTCGTAGCCAACTTCAAATCGAACACTCCCTGCTTCAGCAGCTTTTCGCCCTAAAAACAGGTAAATAAGTGAGTAACACCGTAATTACACTGAAACCTTCAAAATGCTTCAATTTCCAACTGATAATACTTCTCGTATTTTTTTCAGTTACTTTTGAAAACATTCGAAAATCGTACAAATTACCGCTAATTTAAGAATTTTCGAGAAGATACGAGAATTTCGAGAAATAAGAGAAAGTTTCACTAATATTTCAACATTTTTCAGTAATTGTGAACTTTTTATTTATTTATTCATCATATATATATTATTTTACCGGAGTTTACCTATTTACCAATTTTTTTTTTTTTTTTTTTTTTTTTTTTTTTTTTTTTTTTTTTTTTTTTTTTTTTTTTTTTTTTTTTTTTTTTTTCAAATATATAATTTGTAGAAATTGACAAAATTTCACGTACATTTTTTCGTTGATTAAAAATATACACGATATGTTCCAAGAATTATAATTTCGAAAATTCCATAGATTTTTCAAAAATGTTTTTCATTAACAATATCGAATTGTTAGGAACATACGGAATTCCATGTGAATCGTTCGTAAATTTTATACTTGCAAAATGTTTTTCATTAAAAATGGAGAATTTTCAGCAATGGTAATTTCAGAAATTTTCGATTCCCTTCAAATTTTTTGTATGTTCAGAAACTTTTCCGAAACTTTTCCGTAAGTTACGAAAATCGACAACAAAATTGATACAGCGCTTACTCACCTTTTTGCTTTTTCTCTCGTCTTCAGGCAAGATCAGATAGTTGTGAAACTCCTTGAAGCCGATGCTTTGAAATATCCCTTTCGTATAATCGGGAAATCTGCAAAAACATAGATTCATCAGTCATCAGAAACATTAACAAATCTCCCTCTAAAATTCACCTAATCATTGATTAGCGAAAATAGTAATAATCCACAATTTCTAAAAGTAACACCGATTTTCAGAATTTGCCAAAAAAATTGACTCCACGATCGAAGAAGTGCGAGAATTTCAAATTTGGAATAGAAAACTCCAACAGTTCGATGATTCCAATTTATAACTGGAAATTCGGAAATTGGGATTCTAAAAGGTTGACGATTTGTTATGCATATTTTATTTATATCCAATTTTTTTAATGAAAAATCAGAGGAATTGTTTTCATCATCACAAATTTCATTTTTTTTTTTTTTTTATCAACACTAATTTTCTTCAATACTATGAGTGATAAAATCAAGATTTTTAATTTACAAAAATTAATAATAAAACAGAAATTCGAAATGCCAAAAACGTAGAACTTTTGAATTATATTTATTTTGTAATTTTTCGATCAGTAGATGAAAAATTTGAATACGAAGACTTGAAAACTATAATTCGTAATTAATTAAAAATCAAATTCCAGATTTTTAAATTGTTTTCTTAAAGTACGTTTCATACTTCCAATTTCTAAAATTTCAAAACTTAAAATAACGATGCTTCCCCATTTCGTGATTTCAAAGAAAAACATCGTAGAAACTCTTTTCCAATCCACCACCCCCGAAAAATACTGATCCTGCCACCAGTGAAATTCACTGAAAAACATAAAACGAAGGCTGGAGTTCAAATGTCGGAAAACGTCACTTTATAACAGCGGAAACGTCGCTGGTGAAAATGGCGGTAGGAAATAACGCGCGCATAAGAATGCGCCGTGTTTGTGAATGATCGTTGCACGGGCAACGAGCGTTCGAGCCATAACCGGTTGCATTCTCAACTATACGGAATTTTGCGCGCGCTCGCTCGTAATCGCGACGTCGTTGCACCTCCTCGAGCGTTTGAGTTTTCTCCCCGATCGAGCAGTCCTTGGCCCGTATCGGATCGTCAAATACGACGTATTTGCCCGCGGCAAACGCGAGATGCCAAAAGCGGCTACCGAAAATTTGCCACGCGATTTCAGTCGCGTAACGCCACGTGCGAATATTTCGTTGCCAGGCCGATTTCGCGACACGTGACACCGGCTAACTTTGCAGCCGTATCACAGTACGCGATAATTGATAACTGACAATCCTGAATCTCTCGGCACGTCAATCATCATTATTCAGCATTCGCGAATCGTCCAATTTTTCCCTTGGATCTTTATGTTTCACTGGCTGAATCTGTGAATTCCACTGTTTTAATGACTACGCAATCGATGATGAGAAAGTGCTTCGAGGGGCAGGGGCGAATCCAGAAAAATATTTCGGAGTGGGTTTTCATAGTATATTATGTTCCAAAGGGCAACAAGTTTTTTGGACGATTGCGAGTTTATATTCCGAGACGAAGCCGAGAAATATAATCGTATGAGTCCAAAACAACTTTTTGCTCTTTGGCACGTACGATACTTTATACACCGAAGGCAAAAAAAAGGTTCTTCGGGCCCGAGCAGGCCAATAAAGGACCGTTTGTTGCACTGAGGTGTATAAAAATATATACATATAATATAAATAAGTAGAGTTCATTTTAGAGAAATTCGGAAACTTCAAACTAGCTACTTCAAATTTCAACATCAAACTTGGAACTATAAATTTAAACATCAAACTTGAAACTTCGGAGTTGAACATCGAACTTGAAACTCGAAATTTCAACTTGAAGCTCGAAACTTCGAATTTAAAATTGAATTTGAACACAAATTTTGAACTTGAATTCCAAATTCCTAACTTCGAACCCTTCGAATTTCAACTCTGACATTTGAATATATTATGGACTTCGATCATCTTATTTCAACTTCGAAGTCGAAGCGTTGAATTAGAAGTTCAAACTTTTACTTTGAGCTTTAGACTTCCATTCTGAACTATAGATCTATAATTTTAATGTTAAACTTTACATTTCAACTTCAAACTTCGAGTATGAACTTTAAACTTCTTATTTCAACATTAACTTTGGATTTCGAACTTTGAAATTATATTCTAAATTTAAACTTTCAAATTCGAACTTTAAACTCCAAACTTCACATTTTAATTTAAAACCCCAAACTTTAGGTTCAAACTGCAAACTCCGAACCTAAACATCGAACATCAAATTTAAACTTCGAACTTCAGTCTTCAAATTTAAATTCAAGGATTCAAATTTAAAACATGAATTGACTTTGAAGTGCAAACTTTTGTTCTAAACTCCAGATACCTAATTTAAATTCCAAATTTTAAATCCAAACTTCAAACTTTGAGAATAAACTTCACGTTCGAACTTGAACTTCCAAATATGAACTTCAAATTCGAACCTCGACTTCCAAAATTTACATTTAAATGTGAAACTCTAAACTTTGAATTTCAACTGTAAACTTCCAATATGAACTTAAAATATCAACTGTGAACGTGTTGAACTTCATACTTCGAATTCGAACTTTGAACTTTGAATTTTGAGTTCTAAATACTATTTAAAACTCTGAATTCCCAATTTTAACTTTCAGTTTTAACTATCAACTCCAAATTACGAGATTAAATCCGAATTTGGAACTCCTAACTTCAAATTCCAACCTCAAACTTCAAATTTGAACTTTGTACTTTTAAATTCGAACCTAGGTTCTAAAATTCTTACTACTATTCTAAACGACAAATTTCCAATTATTAAAACTTCAAAATCGAAATGTGAACTCTACTGAACTTTCAGGGGGGGGGGGGGTTGAACCTCTCAAACCGCCCCTCTGGATCCGCCACTGTCGAGGGGGGAGGGGGGAATTTGATGATGGTTTCGGTGATATTTTATACTGAGCTAATATTATTACGGAAAAAGTTGAAAGTACAAAAATATAGCTTTCCTGACATTAGAATTCCGCGTATTAGAAATTGCAATTTTTCAATTTGTAAACTTCAAACTTTCATTATTGTGACATTTTCGGGATTTCATATTTCAATTTTGGAAAAGTTCAACGAAATGAATAAGCTTCGGTTTCGAAAGTTTTTCGCAAACTCGAAATTTCAAAACTCCATCGGTACGTATTGTACAAACTTCAAAAATTTTAGAATTCCATTATCCTTCACCACAATAAAAATTTGAGAAGTTCATCAGATTCATCAGTTCATCAACATTCATCAGTTCATCAGATTCAAAACGTGTAGAACTTCCAGAACTTTGAAAATTTCAAAAATTTACAAACTCAAAACATCACGACTTCTCGAAACTCTCAAAAACTCGAAAGTCCTCCCGAATTCTCCAAACTTAAAAAGTTCCAATGTCTCCAAAACTTCATACATCCAAACTTTCCGAAACTATGAAACTTAAAAATTCTTTAAAATTCTCAAAAACTCAAAAATTCCAGAACCTTTAAAATTTCCAAAACGTACGAAACTTCATAATTTCTTTTCAAAAACTTAAAAATTCCAGTATAATACTTCCACATTTCCAAAGTGTCAAAACTTCCATAGCTTGGAACATTCTGAAACTTTATACAACTTCTGAACTTTCAAGTCACAAAATTTCTAATTTTCAAAAATTCCAAACTCTCCAGACTATTTAAAAAAATGTCCCCCCCCCCCGCCCCTGATCAAAATTTTGGCTACGCTATCAAAGTGCTCGAATTTTCAGTAAAATTGAACTTGCCTCACCCAGCCATCAGTGGAACTCATAAAAAATCAGTGAAACTTGTCTGTTTCGTCTACGGAAAGTTCAAAGATGACTGTTTTTCGAAATGATCTATCCGACGTATTTACTGCTCATTATCTGTTTTCCCTCCGGACAGGTTAATGAGCGAAGCTATAGGATTTCCACAGCATTTCCATTTCATCGAAGATTGTAACATTCTTAGCTATCGATCGCGCGATTGAGAAACCGTGCAAATTAAGTGGAAATAATGTGTAATGAGGATCTTTCGAGTCCCGCTATTATCATGTCCCGTGGCTTCGCCGAAGAATTTCTCGTACCTATGGGAAATGGATGCTCCCCGGTATATTCCCCCGCGCTTGCATTTCCAAGTCACTTATTTCTCTACAAGATTTGCCTATACAGTATCTACCAAAGGGCCCCAAAAATTGCTATCTTCGGGACGTAAAGAGCGCTCGCGTTGATGGGTGTAAAAACCGCGGTGTTTTCGGTAGAGGGGGTAGAGGAAAATTAGGCTTATTTGCAATTTGTGAAGTATGAGATTTACGAGAACGAGAACTTACCAATGGCGTACTAACTTCGGTGGTTTATAATACTGCAGAAGAAATGAGCATATTTTTCGATAACGAGAAGCACGAAAATTCGAAAATTGGTCAAAGCTGCTTCGACAAGGGTCATTTTCTCGCCTAAATGCATGGGAAATCAAAACTTGTCAAGTTTTAAATGTCCATATTCCAAATATTTCAAATGCAGTATTATAATAGAGAAAAATAACCCTTTCTCGAGAATTTGTCAGAAATTTAAAGAATTGTGGGGCAATTTCTCCAATTTTCTGTCATTTTTTAGCATGGCCTATGACTTTCCAAGGATTATTCTGATTTTTAGAGATTTTGAAGAATTTTACGAAAAATTTTTCAAGATTTTTGAACACTTATATTTCGGATACGAAATTCGTAAGATTTTTCATAAAAATTCCCCTAAACTTCCCGCAGAATTCAGAATTTTCGAAGATTTCTGAAAATTTTCAAGTAACTTCGGAAAATTGAAACACAGTTGGACAATTATTTTGAATTTTTTATCATTTTTGAGTACTTATGTATATGACTTTCCAAGGATTATTCAGAAGTTTTAGAGGTTTGAAAAATCGTACTAAAAATTATTTGTGATTTTCGATATATTCTGGATATGAAATTTCTAAGAATTTTTGTCAAGTCTCCAAAACTTCTCAGACTTCAGAATTTTCGTAGATTTCTAAAAATTTTCATGTATTTTCGGAAAATTGAAACATGGTTGGACAATTTTTCCGCGAAGTTTCGATTATTTTTTAGCACGTCTACGACTTTTAAAATATTACACAGAATTTTTACAAGTTTTTAAGAAGTTCACGAAAAACTGTTCAAGATTTTCGAACATTTGCATTTCGGATATGAAATTCGTAAGAATTTTCGTGAATTCCCTAAAATTTCCCAGAATTCAGACATTTCTATAATATTTCAAAAATTTTTCAACAATTTTCGTACGGGTTTCGGTTCAAAATTCTTTACAATTCTCATTCATTTTTCCGATTCAATTTCTAGATACGTTCCAAAATTACGAAAGTCAAAAAAACTAATAGTCAATTCTTCGAAATTACATAAGAAGTATCGAAATACAAGAAGAAGATATCGCCAAAGATCCAAAAAAGTCGATATCTATGGACAATATTCATTATTTCACCAATTTTTCCCACCTCTTGATGATTCACCCAACGACCACGCTCAGTCCGTTGATCATGGATCCGAATCGCGTTTTCCATTTTGCCAGCGCGTTGGCGGCATTGGAGGATCGAGCCTTTGTCAAATCCGCAAATCCGCCGAGAGAACGGATTCACATGTCGGGCAACAATGAAATTCTCCACGGACCGGTTGATTATCGCTGCATTTTATGCACACGTTACGTTGCGTAAGTATCATAGAACGCGGGGAAAAATCGATACTTTCTAGAAAAGTGACACGCTCTCGTTCTACAGCGGTTCATTCATTCATTTTCCGTTCACGGGAACGAGAAAATCTGTTGCGATATCGAAAATACCTCACACTGCAGCTCTCTCAATCTGAAATACTGAAATTCCACTGATTTTCAGTGATTTCACTGATTCAGCAATGTTGCGGTTTTTTCATTGTCAAATTGCATGACCTTTCCAGACATCGATGTCATATATGTAATACGTATTGCTTGAATAAAACGTACATATTGTATCCAGTTTATTTTTTGTTTTTTAATTGAATTTTGAAAAATCAGTGAAATTTCAATAAAATCATCATAATTATTAATTGAGATCGGATAATAGTCGCTGTAACAGATTTAGAGAGTGAATTAATTGTACCGCACTTCGGCTCAACTGCCTTATTATGATGTATCAAGCGCGTATCATCATCAATCGAGTGGCACGATCGGAGGTATTCGAAAAAAGGCCTTTTTCCATCTACTCTAACACAAATCCGTTTCCCTCTTTCTCTCGCTCCAACAGTTGCAATTTATCCCTCCTGGAAATACCATTGATTCATACCCATGACTCGCAATGTACATTACGCAAGGTGAAAGTGCACAAACAAATAATGCACAACGACCACTTGATCTAACTAAAATTTGCAATCAGGTGAAAAATTCTCGACCATTATAATATAATGGTCGAGAACTTTACAATTACATATTATGTAATTGCCTTTTTCTAGAACTCCTGAAAAAAATACCATGTTTTCAACCATTTTGGCGGGTAAAAAGTGACCGATTTTTCACTTGTGTGGAAAAAACAGTTTTTTCCACTTGTGAAAATAATAATTTGTACAAATTTCAACAAGGTGATGTTCAGAATTTCAAAATATACACAATTTTAAAAATGTGTATACTCTGAAAATTCTGAAAAATATTTTCTAAATTTCTAGAATTTTCGCAATTTCGGGAAAATTTCAAAATTCGCCAACATTTTAAAAAATTGTTGTAATTTCAGAAATTTGCAGAATTCACAACATTTTGGAAATTCACAAAGTTTGCCGGAATTTTCAAAACTCTTGGGATTTAAAAAAGTTTCCAAAATTCTTAGAATTTCCAGAACTAACGAAATTCTAGAATTACCGAAAATTTACAAAATTCTCTCCGTAATTTTGAAAGTTTCCAAAATTTCCATAATTCGAAAAATTCATCAAAATATCGAAAAATTTTTATAAATTGTCTAAATTCGTAGAATTCCTAACATTTTGGAAATTCATAAAATTGCCGAAAATTCTAAAAATTACCGAAATTTTCAAAATTACCAAAAATTTCAAAAAATCTCAAATCTCCTAAATTTTGAAAGTTTCCAAAATTTCCATAATTATCAAGACTCTCGAAATTCTTAAAATTCTCAAATACTCAAAAAAAAAAAAAAAAAAAACTCGAAAATAGTGAAAAATGAATAGTGGAAAAAAAGCTCGCCCTTCCCCTTATCCTTCCGCTCCTTCGGCCCAAGTCGTATAAACCAAGACATCGCTTCAGCCAAAGGAAATAATGAGAGCATGATTATGAATAGGGGAAAAAAAGTTTGCCAAAGTGAGTATTCTTGTTGTCGTTACGTAAAGCGAATGTCACACAGGAAGTCGGTGTCTATCGAGCGTTTTTTATCTGCAGATTACAGTGAATGGAACACGTGGTGCTTCTTGACTCAGCTGGGAATGTATTCATCGCTGGCGCCAATCGCGTCCTAACGCCGATTCAGCCAATGAGATTACGCGGAATCGTCGACGGTCCGCGCTCGCCGATTGTTCGCGACGGCCGATAAGGGAACTCGTAGTACACAGTATGTCAAATGTTTCGCTCGATCATGCGCAACGCGAAGCTTATCAGGCCCAAGATTCCTCGAGCGATTGTCATTTTTCGATGTTTTTTTAATCTCCTTCTTTTTTGGGGGGGCTTTTGCGATTACGTGAACGCCTCGAACTATATCGATCTTTATCCGACGTTTCCACGTGCCAAACAAAATTTTTACACTTGTTCGAGGTTGGGTGTCAATCGGTGAATGAAAATTCGCGATTGCGATTTCCGGCGTTTGTTGCTATTTCTAGTGTGACTTTGGTATTATAGGCGCGGGGTCTTCGATCGGTCAAGGAAAACTAGGGAATCTCTTGCTTAGAAGGTTATTAATTTGTTTTCTGTTCATCATTGTAAGCATTCATTGTAAGCACAGAAATGACAATTGAGGACAATATTTTCAAGGTTGTTCAAAATTTTCATGGTGGTTCGAAAAATGAAGATTCCGTAAATTTAAGAAATTCCCCAAAAACTGCCAAAATCACAAGCTTCAAAAAATTGTGAAATACAACATTTCCAATCTTCATAATATTAACAAGTTACTGAATTTCCAAATATTCTGAATTTCAAGTTTTTTATTTTTTATTCGCTGAATTCCCATGAAAAAATTAAAAATTCGAATTTCAAACTTTCTGAAAATTCTCACAATTCGGGAAGTTGAATCCTATTTATTATTGTTCTAAATTCAAAATGCAGAAATTTGTTCAATTTCCAGACAAGTGATATTGCGAAAGTTCCCAAAATTTGAAATTTCAAAATCATCAAGTGTCTAATTCATGAGAGTCGAAGATTTTAATAACTTCCGGAATTCGAAATTTAGAGTCCTAAAATTCTAGAATTTCCAAAATTTTGAATTCAAATTTTCAAATTTTGTTATATTTAAAATTCGTAGAATTAAACAATTTATTTCCGATGTAGGATACAGATCGAAATTGTTGTGTTTGTTCGAAAATGTTTTAATCTGGATCATAAAATCTAATTTTGAAATGAAAAATTTTCAAAATTCCGAAAATTCCGAAGTTTAAACATCGAATTCCAAATTTCGAATCCACGGAATTCCTCAAATTTCAACATAAAACTCGTACAAATTCTCAAATACGCCAAATCTCTAAAATTATCAACTTATCCGGAATACCGAATTAATACAAATGTTCAAATTCGACATTCCTGAAATTTCTCACTTCCCAAGTACACAAAATTTTTGAATTCGCATTCACTCCAAACTATGAATTTGAAAATATCAGAATCCCTAGATTTCTAAAATTTTCCAAATTCCTAGAATTATCGAAATTCTGAATCCACAATTTTATATACCAAATCTTCAAATTCCAAACTACCAAAAATCCCGGCATTCAATATCCAAAAATTCAAAAATTCTCAAACTGCACTTGAAAATTCCAAAATCCCAATTTTTTGCCAACAAATATCCGAAAAATCCTCCACAATCGATGAAAAAATATAATTCCCAGAGAACTTACACGTCCCCATCTTGCAACACATTCGATGATCTTATCAAAATTTAAACAGACTTCATACAAAAGTTTCAAATTTATTGCAATTCCGACAGTTCTTCAAAACTGATACAGTACCCCCGCGATCCGTACCGAATTAATCACCATAATTGTAAAGATATGCAAAACCCGACTCCTAATCTAAACGAGCGACAAATTTCAGTAACTAGCACCCTAAACCCAAACCTAATGGAATTAATATGACGTTAGAAGGTTAAAATTACCATTTTTATACCCGTCGTTTTCGCCCCGAGATCTGCGATTGTCTTGACGGGACATTTTCCTCGTCAAGTTATGACTACCATTTCGTTAATTTGACAAAACATTCCCACCGTGAGCTCTACTTGATAACATCTTTCGAAGCTGTACGATCAAACACATTTGCGGCGTTTTTCTTCTCACGAAGAATTCCGGGCCTTTTGCTCCGCATTGAGTCAGAAATTTCACCACGTGCACACGAACACACGCTCGCGAATGTCGTTTAACCCAAGATATGACGTTCAAATTTCGGGGATTTAATGCGCAGATAAAGGAGACCCGTGTGACGTCCCAAGTTTCTTTTTTTTACGTCTAATTTTGACACTAGGTATTTGAACTCGAGGGTATCATAAATTTTTTTCTATAGGAATAAAAAAAAGACGTAATCTTGCGGAGGAAATGACGACGAATTAGGAAAAACGGCCGTCGTGAGATTTTTCAAGGGATTCTTAGACGCAATTACAGCAAAACCCGTCGTATTGTCGCTATTTCCATCTTTGTCGCCTGTCGTATTGTCGTATTTAAAAACCGGTTTTAGTTGTAAACCGTATTGTCGTATTGTAAACCGGTTCAACAAGCCTGTAACGACCCTGAAACGCCACCTAAAAAGTGAGAGTTATGTAGCACTTTACCAGTCCAGTCACGTAATTAGTTCCGACGACCGCCGCCTGATAACGCATAATGTACGCGGCGGTCGTCGGAACTAATTACGTGAGGGGGCGGTGGCGTTCGGAACTAATTACGTGACCGAACTGTCAAAGAACTACATAACCTCACTTTCTAGGCGACGTTTCAGGTCCGTCACAGACTTTGTTGTGTGTAAAATATCGTACATTACTCATAGTACAAGGTGTGCCACTACGGGAAAATTCCTTTGCAATACTCGTCTCCGAACTTGCGGCCGAAGGCCGCAAGATACACCGAATCGTATTGCAAAGAAATTCTCCCGTAATGACACCTCTTACACTCATAGTAATTTAATATACTATTACAATACGACAATACGACAGGCGACCAAGATGGAAGTAGCGACAATACGACCAGTTTTGTTGTACTTTTAATCATTGTTAATGAGAGTTTTCAGTGGTATTGTGTTGAAAAATTCGGAACTCGTAGTCCCATGAAAACGTCAAACAAAACCACAAGGTATTCAAAAAGTTTAAAATTTTCGCGAGGTTTCTAAGGTCCACTGATATATATTTACACACTGTATTTATATATCAGTGATAAGGTCACAAGCCAGCAAAGCAGTAACGAACCGAAAATTTCATTCATTTAACAACAAGAACCGTTATCTCCACGATCGAGTAGGCAAGTATTTCATCGAAGATAAATATCGGATTGTTCTCGCGATCTGGCCATCGATTACAAATCCACAATCTTCCGATATCCACTTTTGGAAAATGCCGTGCTCGAGGCGCCGTAGCATTCATCAATTTAATAACTCGCGAAACCGTTGGAATTACGCCTTCATTCATTTTCGTGATAATAATCATAACGAGATGAAACACGACAAGTTAATGCCGCGGCGAATAAATCTCGCGAAAATAGGAAAATGGCGCTCGCGGAATCGAGATCTCAATGGCCGATAACGCGAGCGCGATTAGCTTTTGCCTTATTTGCTTTTTCGCGAAATTTTACCTCCCCCTGTACAAACCGAAGGCGTTACGTAACATTTTTTATTTACTTACGCGTTTTTTTTCATCCGGTCTTCGTTATACTTCTCATGGAAGTCGAGCAGCTCTTGGACCAGTCCCGCTTCCAACATTGAGTCGACCCGGGCGTTCAGTCTCTCGTCCAGGACCGCCTACAAACATTTCGAAAAAAAAAAAAAAAAAACGTCGATCTTATTAACGACGCTGATACTTCGTGAAATTCTTCGTCACTTATTATCGGTATAGAGCCTTTAGTATTTACGGAACCTTGGAACGCTGACAAAAAGCGTATATGTGGGCTCTCTTAATATTATTTAGGTTCCCATGCATTAAATTAGAAATGATTGTTGGTGAAAATTACTTGATTTTTATAGGTGAATAATTAAACTACTATACATTCACTCTAAAATATTCTCGATCTTCACAGATCCACTTCGAAATATACCAGATCCGACCGGGGCCAAATTTCCAACTATCGCACAGTGTAGCACGTTTTCAAAGTCTCGCAAAAAGTTCACCGCCAGTGGCAATACTTTGGAAACTGCTAGAGTAAGTTGCTACGTAAGTTTCGAAAATTTCGGGAACCGATACTAAGAGCTCGCCACGGCGAGTTCTCGACAAAATCTAATTAGTCTCCCTAAAAATCAATGCGGGGATACTGGCGAGCTGGTGCAAAAGTCGAGCTTGGTTCATAAGTCGAGCTTGTCCATAAGTCGAGCTGGTCCAAGTTCGAGCTAAATTGCTCTATTATTGAATTTTTACATGACAAAATTTGATAATACACTTTTTCCGAACCGATGCATGTACAAATCACCTCGAAAAAAAAGGTGACATCCTCACCAGTACACTATTCAATTCCAGGATTCTCGGAAACCTCATAAAATAACCTTCAAGTCAATAAGAATGTATGTAAGCGTTCGTTTAATAAAAATATCAACTAAATCTCAGACATTCACTTCTACCTCGTTTTCAGTATCGTTAGTCGTTACAAAGCACAATTTACATTCCAATCTCACAATTTTCGACTCGTCAAGTCTCAAGTATCGCCATAATGTGGATGATCCAGTAATAACTCAGCAAATCCACAATCACGAGAACAAGCGACATTATAACAGTGAATAAAATTTTTCAATATTCAATTCATCCCCCGTCAAATAAAGGGTAAAAAATCAAGACCAGAGAAATTGTCGTTTGCAGTACGGCTTATTTTCTTGTAAGTTTCGTGAAAAAATCTAAGGTTACCTCACAACTCATCGTAAAACTAAGACTTAAGAAAACCAATATATAAGAAATAAATGGTTCCCATTGTCTACCCTTCACATGCATGTAAGTTGCCCATTCATGCTCGCAAAAGTGAAGACGAGAAGAAGAAGAAGACGATCGCGAACTTTAAAAGCCAAGTTGGAGGTGAACGGACCTTGCGTAACGATGAAAACGGGCTTATCGCTTCTGCCGACGAATGGCCGGCAGTTGGAAGTTAGAAATCCCTCCCGGGGAAATGAGGCCAAGGTCTCATTTTCGCTCTCACAAATGTAGAACATACCGAGGGCTCAGCCGACTCAGCCTTTTGCAGCCTCCTCGGCGCGAAAACTAATTTATGACGGTTTTATGGAGAAACTTTGACACTTGTGAAAATACGATAGGAAGCGGGTTAATTTTAATAAGCCGAGATTGCGGGCTTAATAAAATGCCCTCGACGAAATGTATTCCTCGAGATGGGCCAAAGCACGCCCTTAAACCCCGTCCAGATTTATGTCCCGACTCGCTAATTACTACTATTACGACAGTTTGCTGCGCGAGGACTTTGTAATCGGAACTCTTCACTTTTCGGCTGCTTTCGTACATTTCGTGATAGGAAAAACCGAGTCGGCTTTGGTAGCGTGGAGACTGAGAAAATGGGAGTTTACTGTGTTTTCGTTGGATTTGATAGTGGTAAATTTTACGAAACCAAATTACGAAACGAAATTGGCGCCGATTTCGGTAAAATATTTGGGAAGAGGGGAAAACGAAGAACCTACTGTAGCAAAATGTATGTCTCCTTTCAATTTTCGCGCCTCATGACAATCAAGATGGCGATTTGTGTCATTTGTGGTGGTGATGTGGAATGTGTTGAAATTATAAAAAAATAGGTGTCGCGGTAGACACTTCCGATTTCCGTCTTGTTGGTCTTTCGGCTCCGCCGATTTCTCGGCCATTTTGCCAGAGATGCTCCCAGCAAAAGGTCTCTGTGCTGACGTTTTCTCTTCCGCTCATCCCGCAAGTACATGGTGAGTGAAAAATCTAAAAGCTTGTTGTCGATCGTTCCTGTCCCAGATTTTCTCGTGATTTTGTCGGTTTGTGAAGTGGCTTCATGGGGAGTTCAATTGTGGCGTTTTATCTGTTGATTTAGCGGGTCGGTGTGCCGAGTAGAAAATTTCCCAAACGCACCCCTTTCTGACGAGTTGATGCTCGATTTTACATCATCCCGAGTTGTTTGCTGATACCACTTGCACCGTGGCCTCAACATTTTCCCGTATGGGTCGTGGGTTTGCCGGAGGAGGAGGTAGAGGACGAATGTGCGGCGATTTTGATAAAGAGTGTGTTGATTCGTTTTCGTGTTTCTTTGATTGAGTTTAAAAAATAAAATCCGAAAATTAGGTTTCGTGTGAAATTCAACAAAACGGTTGAGAGGCTTTGCCTCCAAAAAAAAAATGATAATAATAATAAATAAATAAATAAATAAAACTTCGTTTTAACATTTAATAGGGTGTATTGTTTTGCTACCGTGGTAACCCTGATCCAAATCCTGACTGACAATCAAGTGAAATTTAGCTTTTGATTTTCTTTTCGTTGGCAAAACCGAATGGTGTTCAAATTCTGAGGCGGGAGATTTGAATAAATTCCATCTTTTGCTACTTTTGCAAATAAGATAAGGAGACGGGGGATATTCGGAAGTTCATCGATAATTTGAGAAACTTTCGAAAATTGTGGTAGTTGAAAAATTATTCGAATTAGATTATAATCGAACTCAGATTATAATTGATCCGAACTCGAATTTTCAATATTTGAGACTGACTAATTTCGTAACTTTGACATCGTTAAGTTTTGGAAACTGGATTAATCGTTGAATTTTTGATAAGACTTTTGAAGCTTTGACATTTTGATTTTCTCGGATATTATCTTCAAAATATTGGAAGTATACTGATATTTTCTTTTTGTTTTTTGAAGTTTGTTACTGTAATTTTCGAAACAAAAAAAAAATGCGAATTTTTTAGTTTTTTTCTCTCAGAATCATTTGTCATTGATTGATGATTATTTCTCAGGTTTATTAATTTCTATTATTGAGTGAAATTTTTCGAATATCCAAATCACCGACTTTCTTAACTCTCAACTGCTAATTATTTCAAAATAATTTTAGCGATAAAAGACTGAAAAATTCCGAATACATGAGAACTAATATAAAAAAACGTCTGTCTATGTCGAAATCACTTAGAATCTTTATCGAATCATTTTTCATTTGATCGACGATACTCATTTACGTACACACGATGATTTTGTAATAAACTTTGCCAGTATTTGTACAGTTGGATAAAATCTTAAAAATAGACAAATAAAGAGTAAAATTATAAAAAAATGTATCCCAAAATATACACCACAAATTGTCATGATATAAATCAAGTTTGCGCTCCAAAATTTTGGAAAGTTGTGAATCAATTACCACACATCATTAGGAATTTTTGAATTCTTGTGTTTTCGCATTATTTCGTCTTCCACTGTGTGTGGGGCAAGAGGAATATCTCTGCGCGCCTCGGATGGCTTACTTTTCCTCTTTCTAATGCCCAAATTCTTTTCCTTTCGCACTCCCAGAAAGCTAGGAAAACGGGACTAATTTGGGCCCGGGGTCAGGGTGTGGCGGGCAGTACGTTTCGTGGCTATCATCCGGTTGCACTATATTTCGGTGTTCTCCATTCTCGTTGAGTGGAATTTCAACGTGTTTTTGGTTCTGTGCCTGGGTGAGGGTGCGCGATGCGTATTCGGGGTGGTGCTGGGTGTTACCTGCGACGGAGACGCAAGGGTTGCTCATATTCGAGCAACTCGCTGGAATCAGCGGGACTCCGTGGGGTATCCGACAATTGGGGGATCAATTTATATTTTATAATAAATTTCATTTTCAATTGTAGTTTATAGTTTATTTCTGATTTAGTATTCCGGAATCTTGACTCCGGCACGAATTCTTTCGGACCTAAATCCTTTCAACTCAATATTGGGAATCGTATCTCTCGATACATCTTTCGCCAAAACTTTTTTGTACCCTAAGAATTCCGTTCACCTTGATAGATATACCTGTGTACGACATCTATTCAGTTAGAATGTTATGAAGTTGCATTGCATCATCGTTTCGAAATTCTGCAACTGGAAATTTGAATACAACACACGAAATTCGACCCTTTACCGTAATACACTGATGTCAAGTCACATTGAAAGGTGAAAATTCGAAAAGTTTCAAATTTTTTGAAATTATGCTACATTTCTCAGAGAAATACAGCTCAAATGGACTATATTCAATTTTGAGGAGAATCAGCGAAAGTTCAGTCACCATTCGGCAAAGACATTTCAATAAAGCTCATTTTACTATCTGAAAGCAAAAATAAATGAGCCTTATGAAATTAAAACACCTTTCCAATTGACGATGATTCTAACGATATCGTCAAACTTCCGTCTTCTTTCATTAAACCGAAAGTATCGTTGGTCGTGAGAAAATGAACGGTGGATTCGCATCGAGACAAATTCGAGAAATACCAAGGTGAATTGTAATTCGAGAACGGTTGTTAAATAATGAGGAGAAAAGAGAGGAAAAATTACTGAGACTAGGAAAAAAAGCAGCTGTCAATTACATCAAAGAATAACCGCGTGAATCGTCAAGTGCCAGGGTCGAAGAAGAGGCTCGCTCGATACTCACGGTCGCACCTTGGGTTACGTTCCCGGTAGGGACTGAACGGTCTCATTTATTTTCGGCGAGAACCCGATAGGTCAGCCAAATAATTCTTTTACGAGAACGCCGCTTTTAATCTGCATGGCATTCACTCAAGGCGATCGAATCCTCAAAATTCCTTTGTCCGGTCTAGTCTCGAGAAAAGCTTATCCTTTCTTCCTTATTTATTTATGCGCTCCGAGGATAATAGTTAATTGAATCTACAATGTAAATGAGCTTTCTCTTTTTTTCAAGGAACAATTTTCGGAGCTTCGATCACGCAAATGGAACAATTGCAGGATAAATTCGAAATTCAAGAATGAAAAAATTTGATACTTATTGAATGTACATGAAACTTTCGGAAATCAGACACTTTGGGAAGGATCATTTCATTTTGATGAGATAATTGCTAGAAAATGTGAAAAAAGGCTTAGACTATTGAGAATGTTTAATTTTTCTCCGAACTCTGGTCTAAAAATGTAAAAAATTTCTGAATTCAAAAACTTTACAACAGTTGTAACAGTTTTTAAATTTCTACGAACTTTCATAATTAAAGATTTTAAGTCATTTACGCGACTCTAACCTCAAAAGTGGTACTTCAAAGGTCTCTTTCGGTCCTCGTCGCGTAAAATACAGTACCGCCCATTCGGGTAGAAGCTAATTTTACCGAAACTGTTACAGTCCTCGGCTTCGCCTCGGACTGCAACTCTTCGTTTCGCAAAATCAGCATTACTCCGAATGGGCGGTAATGTACTATAATTAGTGGATATTGACTAAAAATTCAATAGTCTGACTTCAGAATTTCAAATTTGCCAAACTTAGGACAGAAAATACATATTTCAGCACACACAAAATAAATGTTCAAAATCCAGTTTCAAGAATTTTAAATCGCTGAATATTCAATAAGTCATAGGTAAACGACACATCAAATTATCTCACTAATATCTGTTCCTAACGATCGTCAAACTCGTCTCCACCTCGTTTCACAAGACTCGCCCGAAAAGAACATTCTGCCCATCGTTGCACAACATACATAACACTATCGCCAAAAGTCCCGGTTCCCAAGGCCATTCGATCCGAATAAAAGCCGATTTTCGAAAACCGATGGGAACAAAGAGGGACGCGCGCAATTTTGAACGAGACTTTAAAGTGGTCCAGGGGCCTATAAGAATGCGATCGGTTCCCTTCTTCTAGACGTCACTTCCAAGAAGGACGTTAGGCGCCGCGGCCGAAAAATTTCGCGCTCATTCTCGAGTCTATTTCTTTCACGCACACACAATATCCCCGATCCCTACACGAACGCAAAACATTCCGGCAACGGCAAACAATTGGACATTTCCGCTAAAGCAGGACAGACGTAAAAAATTCCCTGAACACGGGTTGCAAGTCAAGACACTAGAGCACATATAAACGATCATCGATGTAAGCACAAAAAAACGGTTCCGAGTTCGGCCAAACGGCCCAAAATGACCTTTTTCTTTTCTAAAAATTCGAGATCTGCAGATTTGATTAATGGTTTTCGGGAATGCCTCATAAGTTATTTTTGTTTGTTTTAGACATCCGTTTTTTCCTTTTTTGGCAGGGGGGGTTTTCAAGAGTTTCCTTCTCTTATCGGGAACGCGCACAATTTTGAGCTCGTGTTTTCCAGTTTCTTTTCGATCGCCTTTGTGAACTTATTAATGACCTTCATGCAATATAATGACATGATTCTTATTTCGCAAATGCATAAGGGAGGAATCTTGCTTTAGTCCGAGTTCGCGAGTCTTATGAAGTATCTACATATTTT
>JAPYZK010006691.1:0-15958 GCA_030522785.1 Platygaster equestris
GTCTCAAATTTTAGAAAATTTATATTCGATATCGCGATTTCTCGAAGAGTTTTCAAATACATACTTGCTCGAAAACTCGGAAATACGAAGATTCAAAATTCAAAGACACAAATTTGGGCGGTTCTGGGTGTTTTATGATCCTTTTTTTATGCGCGTATGATCCATCAATTATTTCGTAATCATATTTAACAGTTTTATTCAACAGTTTTGTTACGAATTCAAGTTTGTACTCACCAACCAAATGGCACAGAAACTCGAATAAATTATGATGAATTACGGTTCAGTGAAACTCACCTGTAACAAAAAAGAAGACAACCAATCGTTAGATACATGAACACAATAAATTAATACACATTTTTGTGGGAGTACAAAGTAACCGATTTATAACTAAGTACTTGGTAAAAAAATGAAACATCCGCGTAAAAAAAGTTCCCTCCCCAAGTAGAATACACTTCAAGTACTCAAACTCACAATCTCCATCCTCTTCCTCACTCCTAAACATTCGTTCTGACAACACCACATGCTTTTATGACATCCTATTTAACCGACCGGAAGCACTTTTTCGCAAGTTAAGCGTTCATTTCGCGACAACTGTAACGTTCGAGATATTGCACTTTGGAAGTAGATAAGATCGCGGAGTTTCCTCGATTAAGTCGCATTTCCTCGGAGGACATTTCCGGAGATAGACGCGCTGCCCGGACACAGAATCGGTATTAAACGATAGTACGCGAGTCATCTTGAAGCCTGCGTAACGGTGAACGGCGACGACAAACAGGGAAAGACCATTGTCCTATGGTGTCGAGTCATCGGTACAAGAGATACTATTCAATGGCGAAAAGTATTGCTTCCTCCCCGAACGCGTTCTGCGTGTTCAATGCACAATGCTGCTTTGGAAAACTAATTGTATTCGGAAATGAGATTGTACTAAAAAAGAGTTTACGAACTGAATAATGAACAAGAGCAGAGCTATCACCCACCACTTTTTTCATCGATGATGTGCGTTATCAAATTTGTAATGTGCTTAGTGTTTGGCAGAATTTCTATGATTTTGAATCATTGTTCGGATTTTGGAATGATTTTTTGGAATTTTCAACATATTTTGGGAAGTTGGACAAATTTTGATGATAAAGGTAGAATATTATAAAATTTACGAAAGTTTCGGCCATTTTTTTGTAAAAACTTGTCAGTGTAGGAAATTCGACGACTTTTATTAATTTACTAGGATTTTGAAGATTCTCTGAATTTCCGGAAGTTTTCTGCGAATTGATAAATTTGTTTGTGATACTCAATACGAATTACACATCATTTTCAAAATCATCGACCCATAAATGCAGAATTCCATCAAAGCTCGCAAAAAACAAAAAATAAGACTCCTTAACTCATTGATGCAACAAATAATGGTTTTACGTCGTTATTCGAATTTCGGGATGATGTTTGGAAATTTTCAAAAGATTTTGGGAAGTTCGACAAATTTTCGAAAAAATGCATTCCCGTCGTCTTCGCGAATTTTGATGATGGAGGTATAATATTACGAAATTTCCGAGAGTTTCGATCATTTTTCTGTAAAACCTTGTCATCTTGCGAAATTCGATGACAGCCCTTCATTTTACAGGACTTTCAGGATTCTCTGCAATTTTGACGAATATTTTAAAATTTCGTAAGTTTTCTGCATACAGACAAGTTTTTTCGTAATTTTAAACAATTACACATCATTTTCAAAAATCATCAACCCATGAATGCAGAATTCCATCAAAGCTCCCAAAAAATGAAAAATAAGACTCCTTAACTCATCGATACAACGAATAATGATTTAAAATCATTATTCGAATTTCGACAAATTTTCGAAAAAATTCATTCCCGTCGTCTTGGCGACTTTTGATGATAAAAGTAGAATATTACGAAATTTCCGAGAGTTTTGATCATTTTTCTGTAAGCACCTGTCATCTTACGAAATTCGATGACTGCACCCTTAATTTACTAATATTTTTAGGATCCTTTGAAATTCCGACAAATATTTCGAAATTTTTGAACTTTTCTGCATACTGACAAATTTTGTTGTAATACTACTCAACTACACATCATTTTCCAAAACCATCAACTCATGAATGCAGAATTCCATCAAAGCTCCCAAAAAGTGAAAAATAAGACTCTCAACTCATCGATAAAATGAACACAATTTGTTCGACTGCGAGAACCGCCACGAAAACAATCTGTAGAAATCATCGGACACCCCCCAAGCAATCGTATTTCGCGAGCCTGAATCGTAGTCGTACCTCAAATGAATATAACTCGCGGCCTTGCCCCTCGGATCGGCAATAATCGGATGCATTCGCCGTCCTTTCCTTTCCCGTGAAAATAACGCAAGTTCTCTCTCTCTCGTTCGTTTGTACACGCGTCGAGTCCGCAACTCTTGCCTCATTCATTCCTCCATCTTTCTTCGTTTATCTACGGAGCACCCGGAGTGGAAGCGACCTCCGATTCATATACATCCTCGCGCTCACAGCGAGAGATCGTTCAATCGCTATGAAAACGCTCGCGAACGACGAACTAACTCGAGGAAACAGATTCAGTCCTCATTTTCAGTTAAGTACGAAATTAGTTCCGGGTTTTATTGCACGGGAGTCAGAGTATTAATAACTCTAATGGGAAAAACTCTTTCGAAAGTATGGAATTCCTTATTCCAGATATTAAATATTAATTTTCCAATGGAAACTGTACATATTCCGAAAAAATGAAAATCTTTAGACGTGAAATAATATTCGTAACACCAAAAAAACTCATTTCTAAGTCTTTAAATTTTCGTGGGTGCATATTCGCTAAATTCAAGTAAAAACCTTTAAAATTAAGATTGAGTGAAAATTCCACTCAGAATGAGTAAAATATCCCACCAATTTTTTTCAGAGAGAAATATTACACAATAATGAAGGAAAATTTACACTCACAGAAATTAATTAATTATTAATTATTTTGCACCCTGCTCTTTGAGTTCGCATCAAAATATACCTCGGTACGGATTTTTCGATGAAAACCAGAGCAGGGCGGAAATTTTCGAGCGGCAAAAAATGCTTGAAGGGGATAAGGACGCGCGATTATTAACATAATTTGTACCGTGCACAGTGAGTGCCACCTGGGTCGGAGTACCCCGTGGTCAGCGCCCATTCCTCGAGTTTTTTCATCATTGTGCGCGCGCACGCACGCAATTCATGCACGAAAGATATTTGAAAGACGCACTGTCCGAAGGCGAGAACCCTTTAAGGGACGCGCCGCTTTCTCATGCCGATTCTCGGGTTCCTTAGCTTCGAATGCGCCAAGGGATGTTTCATTGTCCAACTCTCATGAAAGACAAAAAAAATTTCTTTTGTTTTTCTTTATGTTTCGAGATCACAACCGAGTGATTGAGGATTTTTCAGCGAAGATTCTCTGTTTCGTCAGGTTCTAACTATTTTTCGCTTATCAACTATTAAAATTCTTTTCGATTTATTCAACTTTTGATCGTTTTTGTGTTACCACTTAGAAGTGTCCATTTTTATCAATGCTAGATGCCTTAATAGTATATTATACGTTGTAAAATGACTGAATTTAACTCGAAAATACATATCCACCCTCTATTAATCGTGGGAAAGGATTGTATTCTCAAGTTAGAAATGATTCGTGCGAAAATGATGCACTTGAGAGTCTTTTAGGACCAAAGGGTACTATGGGGGTGGTTTTCGAGACCTGGACTCAACTCGAAAATACATATCCACCCGATTGCACCGATTGTACTGATCTCTGCGAAAATTATGCGTTCTACAGCCTTTTCAGATTGAGGTGGGGTGACAAATGGTAACCCTACTATTTTTGATGATTAGTTTCGTCGGACATTTTTTTACTTGAGATGCTCAAATTCTATAATTCCTAAATTCTTCTCCCTACGATATAACATTACCGTATTTACTCGAAGATAAGCTGCACCTGGATTTTGGATGCCCAAATCAGTGAAAAATCGTTTGTGCTCGAATATAAGCCGCATTTCAAAAATTCCTAATTTCCGGTGATCGCCACCTTAATTTACATGACTTTGGCAAGTAAATCCACTAAATAAAATCTAGAAGTGCGTAGAACATTCAAGAAATTCAAATGAAGGGAAATGGGCGTATTTTCCAGCACACCACAGTATTTAGCACTATTTTGACGTTTGTATCCGAATATAAGCTGCAGAAGATTATAAGCCGCACCACGTTTTTCGAGCTCTAGAAAACCGAAAAAGGGTGCGGCTTATATTCGAGTAAATACGGTACTTCGTTTCTGGATTTTTTACACCCGAACTTTCATTCTTGAAAAAATCGCAATTCCCCCCCCCCCCCCCCTCACGATTCCCCGAAACAATCAATTCCCAAAGAACCCACAATGAGTCGTTACATAACCGCGCTTCGCAATAATAGCTTCCAAGCCATTTGAAATAATAATCATAATGTCGCGGCGATAATTATAATAATAATCTTTCTCCGTGTGTCGCAACGCGTTGCCGCCACAGCGGCAGCGTACTTTTCTCTGTATATTAATCTTCGTTATCTATCTCCGCGCACTTTTTCGCACTTTTATTGCAGGGTTAATACTCCCGTGACGCGCTGTCTTGTCGTATCACGCCGAGTTTCACCGCGGCCGATGGTCTCGCCCGAGTGGGTTTTGCGGAGTTTCAGCCGCGAAAATATCCCGAAGCTCGGTTCCCAGGGGCGTAGGTCAATGGGGGTTTCCGTCAGTTTAGATTCAATAAAGTTCCAAAAAAAGTGTCGAGGGAAAATAGTTAAAAATTATCGAAAAATTCAAAAAAAGAGAAAGAATGCATAATGTCACATTGAACGAAATCGTATTTTCTCAGATTCTCAGTCTTAGAAATCAGAATGTCCAACTTCAAAATTTTTACGTTGCTAAGATCGTCCAATTTAGGTTGATAATTTTTGTAATACATCGAACTTAATTTTCCGATAGGAATTAAACTCTTTCGAACTCCTGAAATTAAAAATTTCAATTTTATAATTTCGGAATATCAAATATTTGCAGTCTTGAAATTTTCTTATTTATTTAATCGCGGAATTTCAAATTTACAAATCGAGAGTCTTCAAATTTTAATGTTCTGCATTTTGATCCTTGAAGATTCTTACTTTTTCTTGCCATTTACATTTTTCTATATAGTGATAAATTAGAATACCAAAAAACAGCAATATACCTGAAAAGCTATACATAATATATAATCAAAATTTTTCCGAAACCTCCACCGAAAATTATCCCCGCCTACGCCCCTGCCAGTCGCGCGTATGCAAAAGCCATTGAGCAACGCGAAATATCGCGCCGATTACAAATATTATATAAAGCTTTGGCGTTTCAATTTCGCGCCCGATACGTATCGCGAATTTCCGGCCTGACCACGCGCCCCTTCGCGACGCGTTTCGACTTTATCACCGGACACGAAATTCATTTCGAATTATACGCCTGTCTTGCTCGCCGAACGTTTCATTTCGAGCGCACCAACGGTAAATTACGAGGGAGTTTAGCTGAAATTGCGGCGTGTTTAATGAAGTCTTGTTAAGGATAACGATTAGAAAATTGCCGATGCTTGAAACGCTTCACGAGTCGCGATATGTTTCATTGCATTGACATTTTGGAGGGGGGAGGAGGGATTCGGCAGATTTTTATATATTACGAGTCGCTTTGGTTCGGATCGAAATTTATGATAGGTCTTCGGGAAGTGGTATAACGAGGGAAATGCTAAGCGCTGTTACGCGGTTTCAATCGTATCGAGGGGACAGCTCGCTTTTTGCGATAATGTTCTATCGATTGGAAATTTCTCTTATTTGGCTGTAACAGCTTGTACTCGGGTGAGATTTTTTTAGACGAAGTGAGTTTGATTGTGGAAAGTGTATCGTTAATTTGAATAATTATTCTGAGTTCGGGATTTGTTGATTAGTCGAGATTCCAGTTCCGGGAGATTTCGACATTTTTTTACGATGACGAAGGGGTGAAAAGTGAAGGGAAATGTTCGTTGGTTTAGGTGAGAAGTTGGAGTAAAGAAACTTGATTTTGAGAAAAAAATGACGTATGTGTATGGAATTTTGAAATAAATCAAATATTGGGATTGAAGATGAGAAAAAAATGAAAAATATCAAATCTAAAAAATATTAAAAATGAATAAGTAGGCTTTTCAATTATTTTTGGTGGACGACTATATCAGAAGTTGAAGTATGGTAGAAATTGGCAAATTTTGGTATTTAATCCCAAAATTTTTGATTTACATCCAAAAGACGAACCATTACTCAAATATTCTAAGAGTAGATAAATTAGCAGAAATCCTACTAATAAACTTAATAATTTGAACATCATGGCCCACAGTTCAAGAAAATATAATAAAGGTTATGGGTAATTAACAAGACTGTCAGAATGCACTTTACTGTTCCTGTGGAGAAATCATGTTCTTACCTCCAAGTAAAAACCAATGTAACAAAGACGCAGGCAACAAAGTAGACATAAATAATTGGCATGATACATAATACCATCGCGAGATGAATACACGTATTACTCAATAACCTGGCGCGCGCACACGTCTTTCCTGTTGAAAACAGGAAAATTCGCATCAAAAGCAGCGAATATACAGAATTTCAAAAATGATAATCTATGCTCGTGATTTATATGTTTGTAAAAGTCAGGATAAAACACGCGTCGAAAAGCTATATCTCACTCACGTTCGCGCATCAAAAATTCAAGTAGGGTTTTTCACGGATATTCTGTTTCGGAAGTTTTACGGAACATTAAGCTCTTAAACTAGAACATTATCGGGTTTCATGTTTTTAGAAATTTGTAGTTCGTCACCGGTTAATTACGAAACGTTATTATGCAATTATCGAAGATTTATTATATAAAACTAATTACCACATGATTGCTATTCAAAAATAGATCCTAAAAACGAAGAAAAAATTATTTGAAAATCGAAAAAAAATGGAAATGATTGAATATTTGTAATTTTTAAATTTGCCAACTTGTTTCGAACATTGGTTTGATGAAACTCAAAAAATTTGATGACTCGTCGAAAAATGGTCTGTAAGTCTCATTTTCGAATCAACTTTTCTAAAACTTATTTTAATGCATATGGTTTTTTTTTTTTTTTTTTTTACAAGTTTTTGAGAGTTTTCGAATACCGTTTAAATTTCCTGAAAAAGTTCCGTCCCAAATTCCTCATTCAAAGTAAATTCTAAATTTATGATTACACGAACTAAAAATAAACATTGCAACTTTAATTCTTGAAAAGCTAAAAATATTTCGAAAACCATCGATAATTACGTCAAAAAACCATAAAAATAACAAATGTTTGAAACTCGTATTAAAACTCGTATCAAAATCTAACACATAATACAGTTTACAGAATTTGAAGACCACTTCAAATTTTACAATCAGCAGTAGAAGTCTGAGGTTTCATAACTTCGAAAATCACGCTGAAATTTCATATCCTGCGAATTCCATTATAACATTCAAATAAATATTCCACACTAAAAAATTTTCCGAATTATAAACTTCGAAATGTGCTCTTTGAAACTTCTACAGTAAAACCCCCTCATGATGAAATTCAAAAATCGTAATATGAAAGTCTTGAAATTCTTAAATTATAATAATAAAAATTTTCAAGTCCTCGAACTTGAGTTCTGCATCGTTTCATTGTTCCATTTTCTAGTTTTCTAATTTTTCGATCATTGTTCTGAACTGTCATAAATGCTAATGTTTAGATTCTACTCCCTAAATATCTTCGAGTGAAAATCCACTCATTTCGAGTGAAAATTCCGCAAATCAAGCTCGAGTTGAAATAATACTCAAAATGAGTGCAATCCCACTCATTTTATAGTGATATATCGCTCTAAAAAAATATAGAGGAAACAATATTTTTCTGGAGTGAAATATCGCTCTAAATCGAGTAAGATTCCACATATTTCTAGTAAAATTCCCACTCAATCTTTATTTGCAGTGGATTCATTCAAATTAAATGTATCTTTACTCTAAGAAATGTAAAGAGTATAATTTCACATTAAATCATCGAATTTTTTGAGTATGTTCTGATACTCTACTTTCCTAATGTTCAAGTTCAAATATTCAAATCAAAAGCTCAAAACATTATTATTTTCAAGTCAAAAAATCGACAAATTCCAAAGTTTGTAGAACATCCCAAGTCTCAAAATACAAATAATATCATCTCCAAAATTTACATTTCCGAAATTAGACTTCCAGTTCCCCAAATTTCCGGATTCAAAAATTTTCAAATTCAAACGACCGAATTTTCAAACTTCAATACCCGAATCAGCTTTTTCGAAAAACTCTCCAACCGTCATATTTTTCCCCTTCTCCCATTTCCCACAATTTGAGATAAACCTCCCCTCCTTTTTAAACCCAGTCATCGGGTCATTCCCCACTTTTCTAATCACCCTGATTTCCTAATTCCCTTTCTACCTCGGGTCGAATTTCGGTACTGGCGCTCTCAGTGGAATAGCCAAGGAATGTCAAACGCGATCGTATATCAATGACTTGGGCGCGTACGAATAAATATAATTATAAGTAAGAGCAAGGCTGGACCACGCCCTGTACGCTCGTCCTTATCGCGCGTGCCCTCGCCGCATCGCAGCGTCCAGCTCGTCTCGTCTGTGCATGCACGAGCTTCATACAGTAACCATCTATAGACGGTTCGCATTACGTTACTCTTTCCTCCTAGACGCATCGCCGCTCTCGTAAACCGATTCGTACCACTACCTTCATCACCTAGCCGCTCTAAGAGTACACGTAAAAATGTTCCCCCGCGACTTACTATAATTATGCTTAATCTTATAATAATTCATGTCGTACATGGAAACGGGATTTTATTTATTGGCTCGTATCTCCGGATAACGAAAGAAAGATATCGGCTTTTCGTCTCGTGGGCTCATTAGAAAGTCGCGGTGGGGTTTTTGAATGATTTCACGGAGTTATTTCAGTTCTCGATTTGCATAATGATGAAGTGAAAGACCCTAATTTCGCTAGCGCCCAATTAGCGCCACTTTGAGTATCAAATTTGATGAGTACGACTCAAAGTCTATTAATTCATTTCATCATTTTATATTATTATAATTTATTTAAAAATGGATTTGGATTCGGAAGAATATTGCTAAGAAAATAAAAATATCGTGATTTGAGTAAATATTGAAAAAAGAGTTTCCATACATTAAAATATAAAAATTCTAAAGACACTACAAATAAAAATTTGGAAAAACGAATCCAAAAATTGTTTGTCAAAATCAAACTTAAGTGTCCAAAAATACTAATAAAAAGGGATTTGGGAAATACATTCCGAATGAATACTGCAAAAGATAAAAATTTTCATAATTCACGTTAATAAAGTAAAGAACTTTGGAATAAGATTCCCAAACAAAAAATATACTCACGATCTGAAAGTTAGTTCTCTACACACGATTAAATTTTAATCACCCCAGTAACTCAAACTCAAACTCACAAACTGAATCATTAGCAAGCAAAACGGTAATTATTCATGATTAAGGCTTGAAAGATAAAAAAAATTGTCTACAAAAACCAATCAGACTTCCTGAATTTCAATTGCTCTCGAATCCGGTCCATCGACTTCCCAGTCCGGGGCGAAAAAAATCCTTGAAACGTAAGGTCCAAAAATGGCTTGCGTAAACGGTAGATTCATAAAAGAGCGCTTTCTACAAAGTGGCCCGCCTAATTTATTTATCGGCTAATAAATCCCGCGCAACACGTTGAGACGCTTTTATATAATTCCTAAGTGTAATTAAGTGTATATCAAACATTTGAGAGCATGAAATATGCGCGCGGACGGGGCGATTTTTTTCCGGATGAATGATAGGGGTCGGAGGCGTCGTCCATTCGCGGCTTCTGATTTAGTTGCTTGACGGGCCGGTATCTTCGAGACGCGAGCTTTCGCGATATCATTGCAAGTAGGTGCACGTCCGGTTTCGCGTTATTATCACGCCGTGGAAAGATCGCTCGCCCCGCGATAATGGTAGCTCGGAGATTCGGGATTTTTCTCTTTTTATCCCCGCCGCGTATGGTAATGTAATCGAGGCGATTTGTTTTGCGAATCATTGAATTTGTTTCTTTTTCCATCGGCGGTTTTGGTTATCGGTTTTCTCGCGAGGGAACAAATCGTGAGAATTCCGCGATTACAATGTAACGTTGGATTTCTGCGATTAATTAGACACTGATAAGAAATTTA
This sequence comes from Platygaster equestris, assembly GCA_030522785.1. Lineage (NCBI taxonomy): Eukaryota > Metazoa > Arthropoda > Insecta > Hymenoptera > Platygastridae > Platygaster > Platygaster equestris. Next base: position 10,244 of record JAPYZK010006691.1, read on the forward strand.
TGGTTCTTCAATGAAGTGTGATTGCAGCATCAATACCGGATTAATGACTTGTTTTATGTATAACTCGTTAACTGAATATATATTGACGCGATCGAGGGAGAGATGGACATGTAATTTCGAGTTGAATCGAAGTCTCGATAATCGACCCTTAATCATAAAATTAATTTTTTAAATACTCTTTAATCTTGGATCTAATTCGGAAATCCATTTTTAGCAATACTTTTTCTGTATTCAATTTTCGTATATAGTTTTCGTAACATTGATTTAAAATAAAAATGTGTGATAATTTTTTTGATACGATTTTCAAATACTTTTTTTTTCAATATCATTCCAAATTTTGACTTTCAATATTTTTGCGAAATTAAATTTTGAAATACTTTTCCAGCACTATTCATCCAAAATTTAATTTTTGAATGCTACAGACTCAGAAAAAATTCGAATTCAGTAACAAAATCCACATGATGTATACATGACCAAATTTCATCCATTATGGGAATTTTGTATTCTACATTATATCGTGAACAAATTCCCTTGAGCTAATAACATAGTGATTCCATTCAATTACCAGATATTCGTGTTTATTTTCCAATTCTGCATCCCACCATCAATTAAATAATTCCCACCCAGAAAGTCTCCTGCACGAAAATAAGTACGAAAAGCGTGAAAAAGATCATCAGAACGCTTAAACGGAGAAAGCGAGAGGCGCAGCTGGACATTCAAAAAACAGCTTTTTTCCTTTGAAAAAACGAGGACAATTGCGCGGAATTAGCGGGCCTTGTGCTATCTGCCACGCGTCTTTGTCCGTTCGAACGCGGAGCATAATAAATTTATGAATTTTATAAACGTCGCGCCCCGAGTGCGGCTCACGAAACTGACACTCCGGACAGATGCTTTATTGCCTTCGCGCGTAACGAGCCTGACGGGATGTGATTCGTGGTTATTTTTTTTTCGCCTCCTTTTTCTCCCGTGTTCATGATTTTCTGAGTCGATCTGAAAACGGGTCACGAATGCAGCGTTTCTTGTTTCAAGAGAGACAATTGGACGGGACGTCCAAATTAGGGATGTAGGTTTGTTAGGTTTGCGGGTCGAATGACCGTCATTTGACTGACGGATTTATGACAGCCATTGTACTGAATGGAAAAAAATTCTGTTCCAGCTTCGGCTTCGGATCATTTTTTTTCATCCATAAAGTTCTTTTTATGGAAATATAGTCAGGTTGCCCGAAAGAACCTTGTAAAACGAATCGAAAATCAGTTCGAGTGCACAGATCTCGAATGTCAAGGATGAAATCCTTCAATCTCCGGAATAATGCACTCTCTCCTCCTCTCGTCATCCCCACGGCAAAAAAAGTCGTTCACGCGAGCTTTTCTCCGCGAATCGCTTTTTTGCCCATTATTTTCGCGAGGCAAAACGCCTTTTCCGGTCGTGGAAGAGCATCACGCACCGACGGTAGTTTGCCGTTGAATTCGATCGATGATTAGGAGACGAATCCATGCAGCGTTCTTTGATAATGATAGCGATGATGACGGGGACGCTGATGACGGTGTTAGTGGGAAGTAGAGGTAAAAAGGGAAAAAAGGGGGAAGATGCACGAGCACGTAGGGTACGTAACCGCAAGGGAATACGTGCACGCAGACGCGCCTCGTCCCAGGTGTTCGCCGCCGATGGACTTGGCTTCTTTCTCTTCTCTTTTAATTACCGGGGAAAATATATGTAGCCGAAGACCGTCATTTTCTCGACGACTCGTTGCATCGCCAACGCACTCTTGGGGGCAACCAGGACGCGGGTTTCAGGGTTCGTTCAACCAGGGTTGTGGCGGATCTAGGATTCACTCCTGGGGGGGGGGGGGGGGGGGGGGGGGGGGTTTTCGCCTGTAGTTTTAAAAAAGCGAATAACGATTATTCATTAGTATAATATGAGTGAGACTTCATTTACAGATTTAGACTCACTTTACAATTCAGAGTTGGAGAGTTTTTTCTATGTCGAAATCAAAGTTTTTCAATTTGACGCCAATTATTCAATTGATTTAATTCAATCTAATACAAGAATGACGAAATTTTTAAATTATTATTCCAAAAAACATGTATTTTTGGAATTTTCAAAGTTTGCATGAAAATTTTGCAGTTTCGAAGTTTAGAAGTCTGGAAATATGAAACATATTTTTAGATCGAAAAGCTTTATACAAACGTTTCGAGCTTATGATGAACTGCGGAAATTCTAACAGGATTTCCTATTTTTTGGAGTGTAAAATTTTATAGTTTGATATCATTTATGTGTATATTTTCTCATTTTATTATTTTAATTAATGGATTCCAGTTTTGCAATGTATTAACTTATCGATTTTTCAATTTTTGTGTATCGTAATCATATTTGAAAAAGGTTTGAAAAATTACACTTTCGAATTTTATAATTTGTACCTATAATCCAGAGCCTCCGGAATTCCAAGTTTTTTATTTTATACTATCAATTTCTGAAATTTTAAGATACAGAGACTTTGAGTGATTTTGTTCGAAAAATTCATAAGATGTGAACTTCAAAATAACTTGCTAAGAAAGAGAAATATTTACTGCATTTGGAGTTTGAATTTTGGAATGAAGATAATTTAGAATCTCGATGAATCTAATATTTTGTTATTATATTCGATATATAATTATAAATCATTCGAATTCCAAAAATTTCAAAAGAAAACATATTTCAAGTCGGAAAAATTTTCAATATGTTTTCGAATTAGAAAATTTGGTGAAAATTAAGATTCAAAATCATTTTCATAATATATAATCATATTCAAAATCCGAAAAATTCCATTTTTGATTCAAATACACTCCTGGTTGTCTTAGAAATTTAGATTTTTGGGAGTTTTGGGGGGGGGGGGGGACTATGGTCCCCATAGCCCCCCCCCCCCCCTGGATCCACTACTATCTGTAAGTTTTGGTGAGTAAGTGATTGGAAAGATGAGAGTAAATATCTCGTGAATCAAGTCTGAGTTAAAATTTACTCGTTTTCAGTAAATTTACCGAATTTACATTATATTTACATTAATTTTTCTTTTTCTAATTGAAATAGATTGTCCTAAAAAATGATGCGTAACTATCAACAATAATTTTAAGTAAAAAAAAAATACATTTTACATTTTAGTTGGAGTGAATTTCACTGTAAAAGTCATTACTCGATGAAAATCATGATCATGATGAATATTCAAGGAAAATATGTACTGCTTAAACTTGAATACATAATTTACGTCTTTTTTCAAAAAATGACTAGATAACACTAATTATTTCAATAATTGGGATTTAACAACTTTTTTTCGCAAGACATGAAAAATGAATCTATCTGGTTTTGAAACCAAAAAAGTCTGATTGACGAACCGAAGAAATGAATGTACCATACGATATTGTGGAGTATTTTCCATGATCTTACGTAATGACAATCTTTTTGATTACACCTCGATAACTAGAAAACACACTGCAGATAACACATATGCAGCTTCGGAAAATTGCATGGAATTGCTACTTTATCCGGTAAACATGGAATGCAATGTGTATGATCAATCGTGAGCACACTTCCATCTAGCTCGAAAATGCCTTCGGTTATCGAGTTGATGGTACACTGGTTTATGAATTTTTTTGTTGGTTCGATTTTGATTTGTTGATGATTAGTTTATTGCCTTCAAAGTTTAAAATGCTTGATTTTCCTAATGACTGTTCATTATATTATTCACAAATTGTACGTCGTTTAATTTATTAAAATTTTTGACATTTTTTGGTGAGAATTCGCAATTTTTCACATCTCTTTTACCTTTATAAATAAAATTGTTTCAATTGTCCAAATCCAAAAATCCCGCCTTCCGTTCTGAATTTTTTCGAGTGAGGATTCACTTGATTTGAGGAAAAAACTTACAAATTTAAATACAGTGGTAATTTTACTGAAAATGAATGAAACTCTACTCGTTTTGAAGCGATATTTCATTTTAAAAAATTATTGAAATAATTTTTTCTAATCAAAAAAATTTTTTTTGATTAAAAAAATTTAATCCAGTTAGAAACAATTAATTCGATCAATAATTCATTCAATGAATATTCAATAATAATTAAATCAATATATAATCAATTTGATTAATAATTAATTCATCACAGGTTTTTTGACAAAAAACCTGTGATTGTAAAAAAATTGTTTAGGATACCAAAAAAACAAAAAAAAAATTAATTCAATTAAAAAAATCATCAATATCAACTCAATGAAAATCTACTTCATTGAAATTATTGTTATTGCACAATATTTTTTTAACAATAAAACATCACTCTAAAATAAGCGAGATTCCACTCAAACTCCCACTAGAAGTAAAATTCCCACTCAAGCTTGATTTCCAGAATTTTCACTCAAAAAAGTGTACAGCCTATATAAAATCACAAAATTCTTAATTTCACTAAAAAATCCTCACATCGTACAACAACCCTGCAAAACAATCCTTCTCACCGTGACCTTCGTCCCGATCCTCCCTCGACTCGCGACCTTACCGAAGTTGCGGAAGGGAACGGGAGCCAGCTCTCGATCCAGTTTCGCGGCTCTGAATGAAGGGATCCCGGGGAACCTGACGTGGTTGACAAAATAACAAGCGAGGTGCTCCGCTGAGGATCTCGCGGAAACGACCTTACGGGGATACCGAGGGAAAGAGCGAGACAGACCTAACCTAATAGAGAAAAGGCGCCGAGCGAGAAACAAGTGCAGAGCTGGTCTCCCGGAGTCGGCGGCGGCGGCGGCGGCAGCAGCCGGCGTAGACAGGTTGTCCAGATTCCACGGAAGGTCGTTTGCTTTGCTTATAACTCGGGCCTCACAACCAGACTCGCAATCACTCGATGCCCCGTACTCCCGGGGCAGTGAGCGCGGGCAAACTCATGAATCGGAGCCGCTTCTCGTTCAGAGCCCCGTGGAGTAAGAGCGTACTATGCGTCCGCGTTTCCGCGGACTCGCCGATGCGCCCATTTACATCAATTACCGCGCGCTCTCGTCTCAAGCTCGGGACAAAGACCGGGTTTACGAGGCCTACGCGATTTTTCAATGAAAAAACGCCCGGTTTCGACGGGTTTCTTTCGGCTAGGGTCAATATTGGGAGGTCAATCGTCTACTATGTGAATCTTTGCAGTCAGTCGAAACTTCACTGATCGTCAGTGACTGATCGCTAAATTTAAGATTCGAATCCGATTTATTTACTAGTTGAAATCAGGAAAATGTAACTGGGAAAACCAGTGAGATTTGTGAGTAACGGTATGATTAGGGAAATGTATTGTGTGAAAATGAATTCATTTCGCTGATTTGGCACTCAATTTTAGTTCCATCGGATCATTTATTTACGATTTTGTTCATTTACAATTTTCACATTTTCTGAGTTTTTTCGAATTATCTGAAATTTTAAAATATTTGAAACATGCGAAATTCTTACAATGTTCTAAATTCTCTGAAATTCCATTATTTTGAAGAAATATTAATATTTATGAAATTTCAAATGTTTCGGAATTATAGAAATGTCCTAAATTTTTGAATTTTCAAAAATTTCAAAAACTTTCAAAGTATACGAAAATTATGAGTTTTTCAGAATGTTTGAAATCTTACAAATTACCAAAATTCTAGAAATTTCCAAGTTTTTCCAAAATTTTCAGAATATTATCGGATATTCCGAAATTATCGAAATTCCAACATTTGTAAATTCATCAAACTGTG
>JAPYZK010006694.1:0-10743 GCA_030522785.1 Platygaster equestris
TTTCGACGTTTCAAGAATGGAGATTTCAGCGTTGAAGACAAGCCTCGCTCTGGACAGCCAAAAAAATTCAAAGACAAAGAGTTAGAGGCATCATATTATAAGCTCACACAGAATGGTCCTGGAGGCAATTAGAGCCTCACAGGCCACCAAGAGTTATTAGGCCATCAACAGTATGTGCGCACAGCATGGTCTCTAAGGTGAATGAAGCCTCACGGGCGGCCCAGACATTAGGCCCACAAACTTGCAATCAAACCTGCACAATTACGCAACGCATGACAAAATGACTATCGCAAAATGACTCGTCAACACCGTACAAAGTAAAACGTGAATGACTAAATTATTATAATATGGCGGAACCGGTCCCAGGCTCGCTCGAGTTCGAACACAAAGACAAATTCTATATGAAATATAAACCTAACCTCCAAATCCCTGACAGCAATTATAAATACGAACTTTCAAACTTCCTTGATTCGTGATGATCATTCAGATGATCCAGTTACAAAAAAAAAAACCACATCTTTCGAAATTCTTAAATCCGAATAACATTTCTTGCCTTCTTAACCGTCACATTATACAATTGCTGGAAATGCTACATTCATCCCGCGGGAAAAATTTCTTCCGCGCTACCGAACGATCCCATATACAGGAAAAGCGTCGAAAGGAGAAACGAAATTCCGGAAACGGCAACAAGATTTGCGCGGCGGTGACTGTGATTTAATGCGCGCACGTAAGAAAGGCGAAAAAAGACCGGCGCGCATGATTTATGCGGCAGGGCAGAAAGGAGTGGGGGGGGGGGGGGGGGGGGGGGCGGGGGGGGGGGGGGGGGGGGGAGGGAGTGAGCCGGGTGGAGTCCGCAAAAACGTCCCATTGTTCCAGAGCCGGGCGATCCCGGACCTTTCAAGTTTCATTCCGCCCGGATCGAGCGGCTACAGAAACGAAAGCGACGTTTCCACCTCCGCGAAAGATTCTCGTCTTGCTCCGTACCCGAGCAAATTGCCGACCCGCATTGGCGTTTCGCGATTTTTCGCACCAACGGGTACCCTCAAAGGGACCATTAGGACTTGGAAATTCTCTCGAACCGATGTGCTTCCTCAAGAAAAGGAGAGACAAATCGTCGAAATTTCAGGTTAGGTTCGAAAGGTGATGAAATTTTATGATTTTGTTGCGTGCTTTCGAGGGAGCACTGTGAAGACGCCACCTAGGATCGAAAATACGTACTTTTTTGAGAGGAGAATGGATTTAAAAAATAGCGGGAAATTTTAAAACGTATTATTTGTATGACATTATAATCGATGTAGTGAAATTGTTGGTTTTGACAATAATATAGATTTACCTTTTTCTTTCCAGTGAAAAAAAATTATTTCAAAGTATGAAAAAACCTTGAGTTTAGAGAATTTCAAGTCCTTTTTTTACATGTCGTACTAAAATATCACGATAAATCTTTATTCATATATGCGTTGAGAATAAAGGGATCTATGACTTCGAATTATATATTTAAATTTCCATGTTTCATTCATCGCTATTTTACCAACGACGAAGGATCCACAACCAGAAGTTACGAAGTAACGGTTCCGAGACGACAATTTTCGCGCAGGAACGAGAGTCTTGTGCTCGCGAGTACATTTTTCTAACTCAATTATCGAAACGTGTACCTACCGAAGTTTCCGGAAACTTTGGAATCAAGTGCCGCGAGTTCCAACTTCATGGAGAGGAAACGTCGCTCTCTCATTTCGCAACTTAAATTCAAAGAAAGTCCGGGGAGTTTCCGCATGATAATGAGGCGTCTTACCGAATAATCCAGCTCCTCGATTTTTTTTCTCTCCCCTTTGCAGATTCCAATTAATTCCTTAATGACGTCACGAGGAGAAAAAAACTCTGATCAAGAGAGTTAGTTCCGAAAATTGGGTAACGTCCCATGGAGTCAGATTGTACTTGGAGGAATCTTCGTAGAAATCTGGAATGTTTCCTGCAGAATGGTTTTCGCGCCATTTTCGGTAAGTATATCTATATTTTTCGACATTTCTGAGTGCTGCCTTTTTTTCAGGTGAAAACACGAAAATATGGACCTTTATTTGGCTCGAGATCGAAAAAAGGCAAAAACTGTACGGAAAAAGGCAATCGCCTAGGGAAATAATTCAAGATAAAACGAAGCGACGTCGCTCGTGGAAACGAGAGGCGCTCAAGGTGATTTCGGGCCAAGGGTTTTCGCTGGGGAAACATTGGACAGGACACAAATTCCCGGGTGGTTTCAAGACGCGCTCGCGATAAGGGAAGCGCGCCGCGTTCGCGGCGCAATGCGAAGAACAAACATTGCCCACCGATAACGCTAACTAGAGCTATTTTCGTCGCTTCATAACGAAGACCGTAATTGCAGTCGAGATCGTATTCCAGAGTAATCACAAAAATGAAAGGAACATCAGGATTTCCATTGAATTCTGCAGTACGCATGGAGTTGCAAGAGAACGAGAATAAGATTGTCATCTTTCTTTCAATTACAGGATTCATTATGGAAATTCTGGAACTAGATTAGTAGATTTCGTATAGTTCTAACGAATTTCGTGCTGTCGTGTATATTTTCATGTGAAATTCAGTAGTGTAATGCGAATCGTCAAAAAAATTGTACGTTACGTAAAGCTTACATGCTATGTACTGCATCTGCATATTTATGCAAAGTTTATATAAACTGTACTGTTTACGTGAACCATTCATGTCAATAGTTTTCATAACCTAAATATTGACCTCTAAGTTCAGAAATTAAGGCGGTTCACATAAAGTTCATGACCACTCCGCGTAAATAGTTTACGTAAAGTTCGCATTTACGTGCGGAAGCACTGGCATGTAAACTTGACGTAAACTGTGCGTGTAACACTGTTCACATCGTGTGTGCAAAATGTTCATGTAAACATGTCCACAAGGATTGCAGTGGACTTTCGTTCATCTTGACTCTCGTTTATCTTGACGATTTTTGCTCGAATATCTTGACTCGCGACTCCCCCTCTACCCCCCACCATGATCAATGCTCAGCGAATCAGAGCGCGGTCGAATTGGCGGGAGTTCTGCTACGCTGTTTTTCGAATTGGCAGACCATGAGCCGTGCTGCCATGTTGAAAGTGAAAATTGAACCAACCAATCAAACAATTCAAACAATTTCTTTGTAAAATCACCTTTCATCTGATAGAAGGGTAGAGACTCCTCACAAATCAAGATAAACGAATGTTTACGTTCCGAAGCAGTCAAGATAAACGAGAGTCCACTGTATACACTTTGATCTTTTCCTTTACTTTATTATTGATTCTTATTTTCTCGCATTCAGTTGCCGGGTGCATGTGAGCACTTATATTTCCGCCGAGGTAATATTCAACTAAAACAATGCTTTGAAAATTTATAAAAAATAAGATACTATATGAATCCTGACCCTACCGACGAAGCAATCGTATTCTGAGCCAAGACAGTATAAAATATAGAAATAGTCGGATAATTCCCGTTCATTCATGAATAAAAAATTGAAATTCAAACCAGTATGCTTATCTTCATTATACGAACGACTATATTAATGTGAGTGTGTTAAAATCACATCAGCAGTTAGATCGTAGTAAACTGAGATTGAAAAAAAGGTCGGGAAAATGTTCTCACGTTACTCAGCTGGATGGAAAAACGTCGCGGCGCCGACAAATAGCCGCGATAAATTTTCCCCTGCAAATGGCTATACCGAAGAAACGCGGCTCGTCATCGGCGCTAATTTCGCGTCAAGTCCCGGCGATTTATAGCAGAAGGAATCGATGTCAACCGGTTACTCTATATGGCACGACGTTTCGCGATTTAAGAGGAAAAAACGTCGAACGCCGATGTTAATGCTCGCTACGGAAAAAAGGCGGTACTTTTTGGGTGGCCGAAGTTACAGCGCAGGAAAGTCTCCGGACGAATGATGAAATGTCTAAATTTGCGACGGAGTTTTAACGAAACTACCATTTGCGTCGGATGTTGTCTTCGAGAAATGAAATAGAATCCAATATGTGTGAACTATTTATTTCCCACACAATGTTGTTACATATAGTCGCGACCGCAAATAATTGATAAGTATAGTCGTTATCGAATAGCGTCCCCGAGGCGTCCTCGTGAACGTTCATCAGGGAACTGTTGTCCCCTCGCCTTTCATTTCGTGGAGGTTCTCATTTTTCACTCCCGAAATGACCCGTAGATTAGAGCGGCAGGTATTCGTTGGAAATACCCGTATGCACGTGATTTTTAAACAATTTGCTACTAATTTCCATAAACTTTCATTAATGTTCGCATCCAGGTGTATAAATGTTCCGGGAAATTTTGAAAACATTTCTCGGAAACAATTTTTCGAGACCACCTTTTATCTATTTTCGTCCTTCTACGTATTAATCGCGCAACTACAAATTGTGTGGTCGTATTTTTCATTCCGGATCCAAAATTCGAAATTTCCAATAAAATGTACAGCGCCGAAAAATCCGGAGAGGACGCGGTGAACATTTCAATTTTCCGCCACGCAATCTGGCCGCATTGTGATTCGAGCCGGGAGAGCTCGCCGCGATTCGACCAGCTCGTATTTGAATTTTAATGCTGCCCACGCAAGAGCCCCCGCATCTTCGCGGACGTCGGACCCTGCACCGTCCGATGCATTTATTCATGTTTATGCTTCTGCGAATCCAAAGTCGAGATTCCGGCGCGCTCCGCTAACTCCCGATTGAGCTTGTCGCTTTTACGGTTATTACGCCACGGTAAAAAGTTTCCTCATGCCAGGGCTTTTTGCAACGAAAGTTGTTCAGCAAAACAAATTCGTGTAAAAAATTCAAGACCGAATGATAAGAGAAAATCTCAAGAATAGTCTTTTCATACACACACGGAATTCGATTATATTCATAACTTGGGAAGAACAATAACATTTCTACGACAAAAAAAGCTTCAATCTTCAAAGTAAGTGGTCATCAAAAATATATGAGTAATTCGGAGAGGACAAAATTGGAAGTTCCTGTGAGAGACAGACACGTGACTATCTGAATTGATCTTTGAATAACTGAGTAATCAAGAATTCATCATTCATGAACAGAATATAAAAGAGACTTCTATGCACCAGTTTTTCAAAGGCATCGTTGCACTTCTTGAAAGAAATTTTCTCCGGGGATAATTCTCCGGGTAATCCTGAGATCGCGAGCGGAAAAAGTCGCTCTCCCTTCGCAATTAACAAAGCCGCCGTGACGCGGGCATTCATCATTGTTCCATCGTGTCATCGGCTAACGCAGTTTCGCAGCGCTTATGAGCTTTCCCTTCTTTCTTGTTAATTCACCTGTCGCGCCCGATGAAAAATGTCGCAATCTCGCGTTTCTGCGTTTTCCCGCAATGTGATTAATATTTTCCCACGTCACCATCAAATTTATTATTCGCTTTCCCACCCACGATTCGGCTTTTTATCACTGTCGCTCGGGCTCATTGGGTCCCCGAAAAACTGGTGGCATCTTTTTGTTGTATGATAACTTCGTGAGGTTGAACTTAGGTTACAATTTATGTCCTTTCAATTATTGTTATTCACAGCTTCCGAACTTTGAATCAAGAGATGTGTCATTTTATGAAGGTGCCTTGGTTGTCTTCATCCTGCAGAATTGCGCATCACTAACATTGTACCCACATCCCTATCGTTTGTTGAAATGAATCGTTTTCTGTGTAAAATTTTTTCTAAGATCCAAAATCTTGTGTAGCCAATATAAGCAGTGTCAAGCACGTTTCAACTGATCTTCTGTCATAGCACACGTTTAATAAGCAAATTCAGCGAAATTATATTGGGAAAATTGTGCCGAAATCCACAATAGATGGATTATGACTTTCGCGTGGAGCTACTAAAACATTCCCGAGGCAATGTTCCCTTGTTTATTGTTCCGGGGCGCGGAAAAAAAGAACGCCCGCGCGCGTAAATCACGGCTCGGCTTTGTTAAGCGGCACTTATTCCACTCGCCAAGTACACATTTAGCCAAGTTCAGCGCTCCTTTCATCTTCGGAGGTACAGCGCACCGAGATAATTCCGTCATTTCACGTGGGATTCGCTTTTCTAGCCCTTGATATATGTTTCAATCTTGCTAGAAAAATTTTTCTTTGTATTATTTCGCAGAAATTGAGACTAATCCTCTAGAAAATCGACCTTGGGAAATGATCCAAACTGTCAAGCTTTAATGTCAGTTCAAGTGGGTTGCTGGGAAAAACACGATAACAGAATAAATACTGATGAGAAAATCAAATTCAACTACGTTTTATTTGTGACTCTGTCGGTAGTATATGATGTCACTCCAAATTGAATGAGTTAGGTTATGTCAGTCGAGTACATCCTGATTGTACGTAATCAAAATCGTCATTTCAAAAATGAAAATACTTTCTACCGGGACAATGTTCAATTCAATGCCGCTCAGCTCTTGCGCGTTTTTCCGGGCGTTAATGAAACATTACTCCCGGGGGCGTGAGCTGGTCGAGACAAAGGTCAGGGATTGCGGTTCAGTAATTCTTGAGACGCGGCTTTTCAGAACGAACCGCAGATATGAAAAGCCCGTCGGCGGGCTCCTTTTATTACGCAAATTTATGCCGACGGTACAAGAGATTTTAATACGGAGCCGGCCCGCCGAACACGGCGGAGGACGGCAACATCCGATCGATCCCGATATTGCATTGAGCGCGGAAAAAGGGGTGAAAAATTCGCATGAATCAACGCCGCTTTTGTCGCTTTTGACGTTTGACGGGGCTCTATGAAGTTGCGTCAGCGCCACAAATCACACTCCATTTCCATGTTAATATCTGATGGAATTGGCACGCGGCCATTCGCGGCTGTATAGCCTTTCTCAAGATTTGCTCTCTGTATGCGCTTGTCGTGCCAGGGAACTTTTTTCATTCATGGTTCGGGAGAAAAAAGAGGTTATCTGGTGATCGGAACACTTTTGCATGTGTGGCACAGGGTCATAGAGTTCGGTATTGATACCCAAGTCTGAATGTTGGTTTAATTTATAGTTTTTTTGAAGGCTCTAGAGAGACACGGAAGTGCGATTCATTTGACATCAATATAACATTTGTGGAAAAAGTTATTTTTTCAATACCCGCAAGAAATATATGATTAACAACCATTAAAAGCGTGTCATTCACCACATGCATAGCAACTGAAAAATTTCACGTTGTGAACGGTGCGTCGGGCAACGCGTAAAATACCGGTGAAGGTCACGTGAGTGGGATAAAAATGAGCAAAAAGTGCCTACAAGGGTTAAAATCCAAGGACGCGAATGAACATGTGAAGAGAAAAAGCAAGAGAGAATGTTTTTGGAATCACATTGATAAACGTACACATCGCACAAATTCAGCAGCATCGTGAGGTCAGACGCCATGTTCAGCGATGTTTGAGGATTATGCTCTCATGACCGACGCCATTTTTAGCCGTGCATTGGCCATACTTTCTATGAAGGAACCCTATCATCGCTCTGAAAACAATTTTGATGGCGATATGGTTATGAAAGTAACGTTTTTCGGTTTTTTAAGACTTCGCATATTGAAGTTGAGTTGAAATTACTCAACATATCGAAATTAATCAGTAAAAGTGAAAGCAAAACCAATAAATTGATATGATAATCAATTAACATTGAAGTTTTTGTATGTGAAAAGTTTGTTTTGAGATAATTCATATCATTCAAGCTTGTCAAAAAAGTTGAGTCATGGAAAACTTTGGAATTACATTGAAATGCCAAAGTCATGGAAAACTTTGGAATTACATTGAAATGCCAAAAAATCGTTCAACTTTAATTTTTTGATACATTTTCAAAAATTTTGGACGTTTTGCAGTTTACGTAAAGTTCACGTAAACGGTGTAAAATGTCTACTAGGGAAGATATCAAAATTTCTAAGTTGGCTATTTTCTTTTCACTTCTTAATCATTTGAAAATAACCTTTCATGTAGAAGTGTAAACTCAACCCTGTTAGATCAGTGCAACGTTGATAGAACGTTGCAAATATGTTGCAACGGCGTTACCGTTGTTTTCCCTTTGCATAGCCGTTGAATAACCGTTTTTTATCGCAACTGCAACGACTTTGCAACGTTGAAAATAGCAGTGTAAATAACACGATTCCAACATTGTTACAACGTTGTTTTCCCGCTATTACAACGTTGTTGCAACATCGGCGAACGTTGCTAAGCAACGTTCCCGGTATTGGATCACTGACTTCTTCCGTGAAAACGTATTTTATAGTTGCATGAATATTTCAAGGTATATTTTCGGAACAAATCATTAAGAAACATTGCTGCATCGCCAAAGCAACGTTTTATACAGATTCCATAAACGCTGTTGAAAAGTTTATTCGTATCTTTTGAATTTGTAGACATATCATAGCATTTGAACGTAGCGACATTGCAATAAAATGGATGAATCGTGAAATTTTTTCTTGATTCATTGATTTCCGATAGCCTCATGGATTCATCAGAAAATTTCTGTTCAGCTTAGATTTTAAAGGCAAAATTGGCATTTCTCATGATTTCTACTATCTACTGCTATTTTCTTATTTCTAATCTCCCTAGGAATGTTTTTTTTTTTTTCATTACCGCTTTTACTCGGCGGTAATGAAAAAAAGGTCGTGAGTATTGAATTACGCCGTTTTCTGGAATATATTTTGAAAAACACAAAGCGAGTTAAACGTTGCAATAGCATCGCAATTGCGCTTCATCGCGACGTTGTAGCAACGTTTCATTCGCGTTGAAAACGGTACCATTTCCAACGTTGCACTCGCGTTGCACCAATCGACCAGAGAAATGATAGAAACTCTGAATTTAGAATATAAACGCAAACATCCACGTTCAACTTGAATTTTAAAAATTTAATTTCATAACTTCAAAATGTCGACTTAAAAAATACTTCAACTAACAGCTCCCAAATCTTCACGTAAAAGTAACTTTTTTCAACCATGAAATTGTCCTTTTTTTGACAATGTCAACTGGTCACCTCAAAATAACGTTGGACACGTATCCGAGCTCTTCTTGAATAAAATCCTGGGATGAAGCGACCCTCGTGGACGAAAGACAGGTTAATTAGTCGTGAGCGATGGCACTGATTCCAGAATCAATCGAAGTGCAACGAAGCGGAGAATTAGGGGTTATCTCTGATGGATAAACTTCGGGACGACTGTCTTCCCCTGGATTTGAATCTTCAGTCAAAGAGATCTCTACACGTTCACTTCGAGAGAGGTCTCTAATTCCAGACGCTAATCGAACCTAAAAAAAATTCAATGAAAGTCTACATCGATTACAGAGGCGAATCAGTCTAGTTTTTGAATTCCGGAATGACGTCTCAATTCGGCACATTTGTGACACAGCGAATCATAAAATGTTGGAGGTGACTCAGTAGGTGCACAGAATGCCCCTAGTTCGTAACTTTGTTCGCTCAAAATTGCGAGAACATTTTATACGGAATAATGAAGAATTTCCCGTAATTACCCAACCGCACGAGCCCGGGAGTTCATCAGGACCCCGCGGATCGATGTGGAACTAGAGCGTAAAAACGCAAATTTTTGCGGTCTCGGGAAATTATCCAGATGCTGTTCCGACGTGGACAAATGAGGAAGCTCGAGCTGTTTCAGGCAGTGGCGAGAGAAAGACGGACTCGAAGAAAGGGGATCGTTACAATGGAAAATGGCGATCGAAGCAAAAAGCCGAAGGAAAATGCAGTGTGGCAGATCAATAGAAACGCATTCTCACAACTATCCCGAAGATAAAACCAATGGGAATCAAACGTAAGCACTTTTGGAGAACCATCAATTCAGGAATTTTGTCATGTGACAAGTTACGTACCTACGAAATTGACAAGCTTCGATTAACTTACTTTCAAAAGACTTCCAAGATCTCGTTTTAGTCTAAACACAGTAGATTTGAACGGTCACTATATTTTAGGATCAACTTGAATTTCCGCTTTCAGATTTTTAAAAGTCGATTTATCATGTCAACCAGATTTGAACAGTTCAGGCGTCTTTCAGCGTATAAAAGCGAAATAAAATTTTTTGAGCAGTCCAAGACATCCAGTTATATGAATGGAAAGATTGAAATTGAAAAATAAATGTCCAAAAAAGACTTCGACTCAGTAGTCTACCCCCTTAAATATGTCATATAATATACGTGACATAAGATGTGCGGATATATCATCCGGAAGAGAACTAACGAGACATCATCCTCACGCGATGGAGCTTTGTATCGCTGACGTTACGAGTGTTTCTCGGATAGCTCGGAATGAGAGAGCGTTCCCTCGTTATCCTCAATAACGAAGCGACAAAACAATGCGCGAAAGAGTGGAGGAAAGTTATCCCAGGTTGGTCGGCGATCCGTAATTTTAATGAGGTGGCTCAGTTCGCGGACGAGACAGTGGAACCTTTTCATCCCGCGCGAGTGGGATTAATCGACCGCGTCGACTTGTTTCCCTCCAGCTACATTTGTTTCAGCGGGCTCAGATCTTCGAGTACTCCGCGTGCTTTTCAACTCGAAAATTAACGTCTGTAACACTTCGAGAGGTGGATATAAATCCTCGTCTAGGGACAGTGGTATTTTTCACATTCGAGACTATATTACACTCGAGGTTACACGTGATTTTGTTCGAAATTGTTGATATTTCACGAAAATAACGTTTTTGGTTCCCATTTGGTTGTTTTTCAAGATTGTGGGTCTTACCCGGACATTGAACTAATATTATGCAAGTGAGAGTAGAAGGTTTTTTGGTT
>JAPYZK010006696.1:0-10199 GCA_030522785.1 Platygaster equestris
TTTATTTTTTAAAATTTTTTTTTTTTTTTTTTTTTTTTTTAAAGCGCATCATTATTTCTAATATTTCCGAAGATTTGAAAAATGCTTATCTTGATCATGTAGGTTAGCCCCTAAGCAATTCAAATTCAGTTGAAAAACGTATAATTATGACATTTTTCGTGTCACGACTGCAGAGAGTAGAAAAAATTCGTTTGAACAAGTTTTTCGTATTTTTAGACAAAGATGAAAAAAATCTTACGAGTAATATTGAATGTAAACGAAAATTCCGCGAAATATTCGAAAAATGAGTTAGCCCTTTTTGACCGCGGTTCGACCGAAATGACGCCTAAAAATGATTTTTACAGTTGAACAAGAATAAACATATTGATAACATATTTCTGCATGTTCTCAATTTTTTATAATTTTATGCAAATTTATTATGTTGACAATATAATTTTATTAGGTTATAAAAAATTGTTCCGCGTAAAATTTTGTTTTTTCGGCTTATTCGATTTATTTAATAACATTTTTGATACGTTTTCGGAAGTTCGAATTTTTAGATACGTCATTGTTTTACAATGGCAGTCATTTTTCGGCGTCATTTCGCGTACGTAACTTTCTCGACCCCTTGAATCGAGTCACTACTGCGAATTTGAGATTAATTTTTGCTAATTCCGGCGAAAAATCAATGGGATTCGGCATAGACAACTTGTACACCAAATTTGGTGTGTAACTGATCATCAGGGAGGGTAGCATTTTTCGATCAATGAATCATTGTATGATAATTAACGAGTTGGCAATCTTGGGAGGTCGTTTTTTCGAAATGTTTTTGTACAAAATACGTTGTTTTTTAATAAAAAAATTTCTTACGATGTTGAGATTTTGGGTTCTTGAAGTTTTTTTTATCAATTCCATGTTCTGCATTGCGATTTCACGTTTTTTCAGATTTTTCATGTGCAAAATTCGTTATTTGTGTATGAAATGCGCAACATGCAAATCCGGATTTCGAACATGTAGCATCTTCAAATTTAACACGATACAATTTTTTTTTCGCGAGTGTGAAAAAAAAATATTACTTTTCCGAAAATTATATAAATACAATATTTATTTCAAAACACGCAAAACCCTTTGGAAAATTGTCTATGGTAGACAAATCACACATTTTCGTTAAAATACCCGTAATTTTTCGTGTGTTGTACTATATGGATATGACTGATTCTAACCCATAAATTTTCCGAACTTCGCCATTTTTCCACGATTCAGATTTTTCAATTTTTCACCTTTAGAAAATAATTTCATGCGCGCAAAATTTACAAAATATATACCTTTTTTCATTACCGAAATTGAGATCACCCACTCTAACCTACATCTACGAAACTTTCATTTTTCGCTAGAAACTGTACATAAATACGTGAATATTTTCATTAAGTATCACACAATCACAATTGATCGGAAAGTTACCTTCCCTCACTCTAGGAATCGTAGTATAAATTAGGTTCCCATAAGTTAGAGTTGAATTTTTTGATTTTCAAATAACAACTCTTTTTAGACGTAGTAAAGTTCAGTTTCTGTAAAGTTGTTTTTTCTTCCATAAGACATTCGTCAGTGGATTTAATTTTTTACGATGTATTATTTAAACCTAATGATAATGTCAGTTATCAATTATTCACTAGAAATAAGACTAAAATAAAATTTTTTCGCTTATAAGAATAAGAAAAAAAAGATAAAAACAAGTTAAGGATACATTATGAGTCCTTGAAGAATACAAACTTCAAAAAACACAAAATTCGCCGATATGATGATTCATATCTCAAAAAAATTATCAACCTATAAATATTTCCCCATACTAATTGTGCTAATAATTATCATCCTCTATTTAGTTCATAATATATAATTACTCATTCATTCCCTGTTCTCTTATGGCAAAAAACGTAACTCATACTAATCTAAACTCCAATTATAACCTCCAAAAACCATACCAGCCCATTTAGGATACATAACCTCCGAACCAAACTCGATAACCAATCACCAACGATTTATTCAACATAAATCTCCTAAGTGAACGCGTGCTTCCTATAGTTTAAAATAATTAAAAAAGTGTACAAATTTGGTTACATAATTAGTTTAAGTACTAAAAGTCGTAAATTCACCGAAAAATGGCTTTCGTTTGCCGGGAGAAGTCGAATGGGCGTAAAATCGATCGAGATATATATACGATGTTTAGACGTAATCATTGTATGATATGTGATTTACACTTTGTGAATAGAAGAAGCAATCACCGGCGAAATGTGTATACAAAAACAAAAAAAACTAACACGAGGTGATCGTAATTAAAAGTTCCGAAAATGACCGGAAGAACCGCATCCGCCATTTTCCGGGAACTTTTGAGCGCGAATACACGCGAGTTCTATGTACGTGGTAAGGTTTGTAAGGATTCGAGAGAGGCGGATAGAAATTGTGTAACCTACTAGATCTCAGCCTAAGTTTAGTGCTAACTTTAACCGTGTATCTCGTATAAGTAACACCAAAATCCACTCCTTTGTATGAAGAGAATCGTACTTTCGTTTTTTTGTATGAGTTCCACGAGCGCACATTTATTCTCCGATGGCACACACGAATTTCGGCAGACTTGCTACCACTATTGAATTATTACGCGGCGTTAAACTGGTTGTACATAAATAATAATACATTGAAATAAATGGCTAAAATAAAAAAAGGTTTGGACTGAGGTCGTCGAGTGGAGGAAACGCGAGGTTCTCGACAATCGAGGACTTCGGTGTCTTATTTAATTCATGTTTATTATTATCATTTTTTTTTAAGTCTGAAGTTGTTGGGTTTTCATGATCGAGTATGATATGAAATGAGCCTTACGTACAGAAAAAGTGTGACTTTTGGTCATGCTTAAAAAGGACAGAAATGTAAAAGTATGTGCTATTTTCTTTTGTAAAGTTTTATTGACGACAACACAAAGACGGGTTTTCGCCAGTGTGAGTACGTTTATGTCTCTTGAAATGAAGTTTTTTAAAGGTTATGTTTGCACATTTTGCACTGATATGGTTTTTTGTCAGTGTGATGGCCGAAATTGAACTTTCAAAACTATATAACTGACAGGATGTTCTGACAGTGCGAGTACTGACGTGATTATTTTGATCTCAACTCAACACTAGTACGGTTTTTCGCCAGTGTGGGTACGTTCATGTTTCTTATATAAATCAAGTAAGTATTTTGAAGTTTGGGTTTGCATAGGTTGCACTGATACAGTCTTTTCCCAGTGCGATAGCCGAAATTAAACTCGAGAAACTGTGTACTGACAGAGTGTTCTGACAGTGTGAGTGTAATCGACGTCATTATTTTTATGTCAACTCAACACAAGTACAGTTTTTCGCCAGTGTGAGTACGTTCATGTTTCTTAACATAAATCGAGTAAGTCTTTGGGAGTTTGGGTTTTTGGGTTTACATAGTCTGCACTGATACGGTCTTTTCCCAGTGTGATAGCCGAAATTCAACTTTAGAAAATTAATATTGAAAAATTGTTCTGACAGTGCGACTACCGACGTGATTATTTTCATATCAACTCAACACTATTACGGTTTTTCGCCATTGTGAGTGCGTTCGTGTTTTTTAACATGCATCAGGTAAGTCTTTTGAAGTTTGGATTTGCATAGTTTGCACTGATACGGGTTTTTCCCGTGTGACAGCCAAAATTCAACTGTAGAAACTATGTATGTACTGATAGAATGCTCTGACGATGCTTGTACTGATATAACTTTTTCTATATTAATTTAATACGAGTACGGTTTTTCCCCAGTGTGAGTACGTTCATGTCTCTTGAAAAATATATAAAGTGAGTCTTTTAGAAGACAGTTCTGCACGTCATTCTGTATTGATACGGTTTTTCAACAATGTGAGTTCCAAAATATAAATTTGGAAAATGTATACTAATAAAATGTTCTGACTTGAGAATACTGACACGGTTTTAACTCTACTCACTAGTATGATTTTTCGCCAGTGTGAGGACGTTCATGTTTCTCGCGAGAATGAATCGATCAACATGAATCAAGTAAGTCTTTTGAAGTTTGGGTTTGCATAGTTTGCACTGATACGGTTTTTCCCCAGTGTGATAGACGAAATCGAACTTGAGAAACTATGTACTCCCTATCGGTATTGGATTAACACTCGTCAACGTTCCGAACGTTAATGAACCTTGACGAACGTTGATTGCATTTTTCGTTAGTTTTTGTCAGGTAATCAAATAAATAACAAAGGTGATACTTCGTGAAGTATCTAGTTTCATCAAAATAATGTTAAAACATCAACAAATGTTCAGTAATACAACAAATATGACATTTGCTAACGTTACTAGGTTTGTGAAGTTAAACACGTGGATGTGATGCTTATTAGGCGGTGAATATGAAAACGTCGCAAACAACGAAGTGATCGAGCGCGGCAGACAGTGAACCAAATAGGCAGTATGAAAATGAAAAAATCAAAAATATTATTCTGTTATATCATATGAAGATTATCATATAAATTATTATTATTTTATTAATTTCCGAATATATTTTTGATTGCGAAAATGCTTGATTGTTTGAAAACTTGAATAAAATGTGACATTTTTCAATTATACTTTCGAATTTCTTCAGATTTCTCGAAAATTTTTGATTTCATTGCCACAAATGGAAAATTGATCTTATCTCAGAAAAAATACAGCATTTCCCAACGAAATCAAAGTTTTCTGACATTTTTGCATTTTCAAAATTACAAATGACACTAACATTCTATAATATCCTATATATTTGAAATTTCGATGATTTCAAATGATATTGTTGTGACGAAATTCCCGTAACTTCCACAATTTTAATTTTGGTTTAGTCATTTTTGAAATCTTTATCATTTGTACACTTTCTGAAATTTTTCTAATCATCAAATTATTTCAATTATCTACAATTTTCGTAATTTTCGTAATGTCTCACATTTTAATTATTGCGATCGTTGCGTCCGTTAGAAGTACATATTTGAGTTAATAAGAAACGTTAAATTCAATTTTTCATAAAAAAAATTTTTTCGCACAATCGAGTTCGTGGCTTATTAGTTTCATAGATCATAAAGCTTATATGGGTATTCAACTTTAAAATTTTCAATTACATGTAGCCGATTATTGCTATTGTAAAAAAAAAGTGCGATCATACCGCTCTTCCCCATAGGCGGGCAAAGTGTCCCCATAGGGCGCCAAGTGTCGCAAAGTGTCGTGAACTGTCGCGGTCCCAAAAAAAACGAACCTAGAAGTTTTTTTCGAGCTTTATGATGTAATTTACGGCATTTTCATTTATTTTCCTACCCTACATAAGTATTTTCGCGGTTTTTCCCCGACGGATCCGAAGGAACGTTCCTTCCAAGCTTGCGTTCTATTATAAGACGAAAGGAACGCTTGTGAAAAGGAGAAAAATAAGTGTTTTTGAAGAAGTTACAGTTCATATAGGTAGTCTTTTTCAACAATAGTGTACGATTAATTGACTTAAATGTTTTTTTCGGGCAACAGACATATTTAAACGTGTTAAATATTCCTAACAAAATGCGGAAATACAGCCAATACTGCGGCTATTACGCTTGCGCGGGAAGGACATAATATTATTATGTTGAATGCTCGGTCCAAAAGCGTAGTTAGTTGAAAATGTGAATAGGGTGTTTTGGGAGTACGCCCTAAAATTTTTCTAATTTATGAGTCTCTCATTTTTATTTAAAGTTTTCTGAAATTTGATGAATTTGTTCGCTTTTTGGAACATTTGTGAATTTTGAGATTTTAGAAAATTCAAAAATTTTGTGTGTTTCAAAAATTATGAAATATTGAATTTTTTCGTGAATCTGAAAAGGTTTTGGTACTCAAATAATGAAAATTTTCGGGATAATTTCTTCTGGTGTAATTATTAGGTTAACGAAACATCTTTTAAAAATATTCATTTTCCGGGGAATTTGATAATTCGGGTATTCTGAAAGATTTGAATAATTTAAGTTTTTCAAAAACTTTGACAATTTTCGAATTTTTACGAAATGATGAAAATGTTCAAGTTTTCCGAAAAATTTCAATTTTGAGTTTTCTGAAAAAATTTTCAAATTTCGATAAGTTTTTCGAAATATTTGAAGATTCTTGAAAAATTTTTTAACATTGTAATTGATTGTCAATTTAAAAAAATGTTAGTATCTCCGAACATGATCACATATTCAAAATTTTTTAAAAATATCAGAATCCTAAATTTGCTAAATATTTTTTAAAAATAAATTTTTCCGAAAAGTTAGAAAATGTTCATGTTTTTAATTACTACTCATCATTAAAAATTCGTTAAATCTGTTCAGGAATTAAAAATTTTGATTTTATGAAAATTTAATAAATTTTTAGTTTCGAGAAAAGATTCGAATATATTCACTTTCTTCGAAACTTCATAGACAATTTATTATTCAGGATATTTGAAAATTTCGAATTATTCGAAAGATTTATATAATTAGGTTTTTCGAAAAATTCAAAGTCTGAAAAGTATAAGGTTTTTTTTTTTCAAATTTAGAGACTGTGTGTTTGTCAGAATGATTCGCAATTATGGCGAGTTCTAACAAAATTTGCGAAATCTGTAATTGTCAGAAATATCCAAAAAGTTTGAGAGAAAGTACGTCATTTTGAATTTGAGAGTTTTTCGAATGATCCCAACAGTCTAATTTTTCAGGATAATTAATCTAAAAATTCTAGATTTCTCACAAAATTAGAAAAATATGCAAGTTTTCAGAAAATTTCAGAATTCCGAGTTTTTAAGAGATTTAAAAATTGTAAGTTTTTTGAAACTTCCCAAAAATGGCAGTATCCCAAAATAGCAACTGAACATTTGAAGTTGTTTCAAAATTTGAGAATTCTAGTTTTTCGAATATTTTTGGAATTGAAATTTTTTCGAAAAATTGAAAAATTTCAATTTTTTCATTGTTAAAAATTTGTTGAATCTGTTCGGGATTCCAGAAAGTCCTAGCTTTCCGGGAACTTCAAACATTTTCGGTTGTTAAGAAAATGTATATTCGAAAATTTTTAGTTTTTTCGAATATTCAAAGACCTCGCGTTGACCGGAAAAATGTGAAATTATTAAGTTCCACAGAAATCTACGAAATTGTATCCTTAAAACTCATTTTGAAATTTTCAGTCATATCAATCAGGGTATCCCAGAGTTGCGAGTTTTTTAAAAGAATTAGAAAATTAGGTTTTCCGAAAAAATTCAAAATTTTCGAGTTTTCTGAAAAATTGGAAGAATATTAGAGTTTTTCA
The DNA here is from genome assembly GCA_030522785.1 of Platygaster equestris. Lineage (NCBI taxonomy): Eukaryota > Metazoa > Arthropoda > Insecta > Hymenoptera > Platygastridae > Platygaster > Platygaster equestris. The sequence goes on from JAPYZK010006696.1 coordinate 7,277, forward strand.
GAAAATTCTCAGATTTTAAGTTATCTGCAAAAATTTTCGATACCCTGTTTTTCAAAAGACTTTAGTCTGTGAGTTTTTTGGAAATTTTCAAAAATGTTAGAATTTCGAAAAGTACCTATACATTAAAACATACACAGTTTTTCGAAAATTTTTAAAATTCCTATTTTTTGGAAAATTTAGAAACATTCAATTTCTCGAATGATAGGAATTTGTTGTGTCTGTTAAGAAATTAACAAAAATTGAGTTTTTCGGAAAATTGGAAAATTTTCATTTCCAAAAATTCACAAATATTTGAGTTTATCTGAAAATTTAGGAGTTTCCAGTTTTACGGTGTAATTCGAAATTATGGATATTTTCAGTAATTCGCAGAATCTTTAGATTTTGAAAACATGACCCAAATTTTAATTTTCCGGAATAATTGTGAATTGTAATTTTTTTTCCCAGAAAATTTTGATAATTTTTCGATAATTCGAGTTTTTCGAACATTTGGAATTTCGAGTTTTTTAACGAAACTCGAAAAGCTTGAGTTTTTCGAAAGATTTGAAAAACGTGAATTTAAAAAAAAATTTTTGAACTTCATCAGTATTTTGGAACATTACATAATTTTCAACTTTCTGATAATTCGGAAATACAGATGTATGTTGAAATTTCTGAAATTCTACGTTTTTTCGATTTTTCAAATTTCTCAAAAAATAAAAATTTTTTGAGTTCGTCAAAAAATTTAAAAATTCAAGTTTTTCGTAAATTTGAAGTATGTCAATAGATTCAATGATTTTTAGTTTTTTAAAAATGTTGAGATTTTGTATTTTTGAAAATCTGAAAATTTGGGTTTTTCATTATTATTTTGAAATTTTGACCCCCCCTCTTTTCCTCTTTTCCTCTCCAGCTCTCACTCTCGCCCTCATTCCTTCCCCCCAGGACAGAATTCTCGGCTACGGCCCTGAATAACTTATACTGTGTGCCGGTACAAGATGTAAAAAATGTTATTTTCATGGTAAAAACCATGAAAAATGTTCATACTACCTAGTACCCGTATAATATTAACGAACAAAGAGTGACTGTAAACATTTTTCCGAATTATTAAAAGAGTTTCTATAGCGTTTCTTTTTAGTGTTTCTTTGGTGTTATAAAGGGACGCGAGGGAACGTCCCTTTGCGTTCTCTCGTGTTCCTTCTGATCCGTCAGGGTTGTTGAGTTTCTTGGAATAATGAGTTTTTCCCTTCTAAGGGCGCGTTCACAGCTCATGGAACCACACTGTGTTCCATAGATTTTCGTCCCGTGCCTTGCGTTTTTCCGAGAAATAGGCCCTGTTCCAAGCTCCTGCCCATTGTTCACAAGCTTGGGACGGGACGGAATTCTCGGAAAAAACGGAGGCACGGAACAAAAACCTACGGAACACAGCGTCGTTCCATAAGCTGTGAACGCGCCCTAAAAGATCGTCACTGCTGTTCTGCGATGTTTATCTTATCGACACTCGCCAAAAAACTGTCCGTAAATTTGTATCAGTCATCTGCAGTCATCGTACCCCTGACGGATCCGAAGGGACGTTCCCTTGCGTTCCCTTGCGTCCTATTATAACACAAAAGAGACGCTTGTAAAAAGCAGAAAAATGAGTGTCTGAAAAAGTTACAGCTGGAATAAGTATTCTTTCTGAACAATAGTGTACGATTAATTAATTGAAATGTTTTTTCTGTGCAATAGACATATTCAAACGTGCTAAATATTCCTAACATAATGCGGAAATTCAGCCAATACTGGGAATATTGCGCTTGCGCGCGAAGGCCATATGCATGCTCTGTCTAGTCTAGTGATGTAGCGTAACGGTCATGTGACCAAGCGACTTTTTCCGTCACATGACATGACACGTCATGTCATATGACATGAGCAAGCGTGACATGTCATGCTGCATCTATATAGACGCAGCAATGCAAAATTATTTTTCGAACTTAATTAAAATTTATCGAAAGTACCAAAGGTTGCTGACTACGAATAAATGAATCTTTTGTATAGTAATTTAATTGTATCACTGTATCAATATACATACAAATTGATCAACATATATGTACAAATGGATCAGTCAGTAAATGATGTGTAATACCGATGTAAACTAGAATTAACTGAGATGATTTCTTGATATATAGTAATAGCATATTTTTAATATCAATATAACGAATTAGATGACAGAACTTTGTCATGTAATATAATTATATATTAACTACTAACTAGTTAATGTATACCATATACTACCAGTTGTTTGATTTTCTTTGTGTTGTTATTTTTTGTTCTAGAAAAAATTTGCCAGAAACTTTGCTTTTACACATGCAACCAAAATATTCAAGGGAAATTCTGAAAAAATTTCCAAAAAATGAAAATTTTCTTCAAATCTGAATATCTACAAATGTAAGTTTCCCTCCAAATTTGTGAATGCCCTGCAGTTAGCAAACGAAAAACGTTTCTAAAACAATCAAGTGTCCAGTTTTAAAGGTTGGTAAAACGTTTCTGAAACGTTTTTATTACAACTTTTTCAAAACGATTGTCAATCGTTTCAGAAACGTTGTATTAAAAAAGTTCAAAAGGTTTTAAATACAACGTTTATGAAATGACTGACAAATGTTCTTAAAACGTTTCAAACACGTTGCATAAACCTTTGAAACGAGACATATGAAGGTTTTAGAAATGTTTCGGAAACGTTGATGAACGTTCCTGGAAACTTTCATTGCTAACAGGTGAGGTGATAACAACAAAATTTCAAGATATGTCTCCGATTTTCAAGAGGAAATAGGTCTATATGTACATAAATAGTTCTTATATATAGCCGCTTCATTAAGAGCCGCGGTAGCTCGGTGGTCAAGCCATCAAGCTGTCAGGCTCGAGGATGCGGGTTCGAATCCTGGCGGGATCAGATTTTTTTCTGTGGCTTTTC
>JAPYZK010006699.1:0-10514 GCA_030522785.1 Platygaster equestris
AAAAAAATGAGCCTGGAATTCGCGATTAGTGTATTTTCAGGGCCTTAAATGAGCCGCTCATGGATATGCGGAAGAAATTGCAATTTTCGCTGTTTTAGCCACTTTTCGCTCATGTTCTGCTGGCTTAAGTTTAAAGCAGCAGAACAGTTATTTTCGCGGAAATTCCTAGAGCCTAAAATTGCTCATTAGAGCATTTCATTACCCTTTTATGAACTTACAACTACTGCACTGTCGAAGCACTAATATTCACTGTCGAAGAGGTTTTGGCCATGCTCTGCTGGCCTTACCCACGCGTCGCGACTTTTCGTATTCTCACAAAGAAAGTAATTGTGCCTTAAATTCGCGATTGGTGTATTTCGAGAGCCTTTAATGTCTGTGCAATATGCTAGTTCTGTGATTTAAGGAAATATTCATAACTTACAATAATTATAAATAATCTTGTTTATGGCGAAATTAACATGTTTGAACTATCAAATGCAATATACGATGGTTATTAAAATATTATTTCATCATTTTCCCAGTCGAAAAATGAGTAAGTATGGTCAAAAAACGAAAAAGAGAGAATGAGTACGAAATGGGAGAGAAGTGAGAACCATCCGATCTCATTCTCTCTCACCACGACTTACAAGGGTTGTGCTCGCGCGTGTCGAAAATATAACCGAAAAACTGTTTTTTACTCGAGTTAGTAAAATTTCCACTTTCCGAATTTTTCGTTTTCTGAATCAATGAACAATTGATTCTAAACTAACTGGAAATGGTTATCAGTTGTTCATGCCATGAGGTTTGAAATGAAGTATCGCTCGAATCGATGGCTTAAATTTCTTGACCTCCAAAATCCATCTTATCTCGAAAAACATGGCCGCGGCCATATTTTTCAATAATGCCCCGAGCACGGGAAAGGTTGGCCGAGTCATTGAGGCAGGTTAGCCAATTTCAGATAAAATCGTATTAAATTAAATAATAAAATTTCGAATTAACGAAAAAGACATCAGATTCACTTATTCAGTGATGAAGTGATTTTTTCAATCGAAAGCTACTGTATACAAAATAATTGTCACGTTAAAAAATTTTTTGTTTCTATTACAGTGCATGAAAATTCCAACTTTATTCACAATTCATTTAAAATACATCGACGCGTTTCACTAAACTTTTTTTTTCGTTAAAGCCATTGGACTTTAAATTTTTTTTGGAACAAGAATTTGATACATACATCTTTTTCTACTCCACGCGGACGACAAATTGCTCTGAAATCGGATGAGCAATTATTATTCCACATGTAGTTTAAGAGAATGTATTCACTAAGTGGATTGTCCCAATGAAAATCAAAACTCCGATGGCTCCAACCAAAAAAAAATTTTAGTTAAACACGTGGATGAAGTTTGAATTTCTGTACACTGTTATAGGAACAAAAAATTTCTGAACGTGATAATTATTTTGTATACAGTAGCCTTCGATTGCAAAAATTATTTGATTGATGAATAAGTTAGTCACATGTCTTTTTTGTTGATTTAAAATTATATTGTTAAATTTCAAATGATTTTTTCGTAAAGTGGCCAACTTGCCTAGTGCTCGGGGCAGGTTGGCCAATCCGTCACATCATTGTACAAATATTTGTCATTTTTCATAAAATTAATATGAATGCACGAAAAATGCACAGAAAAGCCTAGGGTATGCACTTTGACATAGTAAAATCGAATTTTTATCATCTCAGAAAGGCAAGTCATGAAAAATTTGCAGGTACAAAGTTGGCCAACCAGCCCCAGTCTCCCATTTTCGTCTGTAACAATAACGCAATGCGATACTTTAAATTACAAAGTAACAATAACGGCAACTAGTTACTTTTCACACGGTAACAAGTAACAAAATTTCCGTTACTTCCACGTTACTTATTCTTATTTATTAAGGATTCCAAACGTTCTAAAGAATTCTGGACTTTCAAAGAATATTGAAGTTCCGGAGTTCGAGTACCGACATTCGAGAGTTTCATGGGGTATTGAAGTTTAGCAGAATGATGAATTCTCGATTTTTTGAAATTTCTGATGATATTAAAGATTTAAATTTGAGAGAGCTTTCGATTTCTAAAAATCAAGGAGAATTTTGTAGTCTTTATAGTAGAAAGTTTGGAAATTATCAACAGATTTTTCGAGAGTTGTGAAGAGTTTCAAAGGTTAATGGATTGGAAGTTATGGAAATTTAAAAGTTGTAGGATGTTTCGAAGTTTTCAAAGTTTCGAACGTTCTGAACTATGGAATTTCGAAGTTGTGACATAAAAAATTGTCAGAGTATTAAAGAATTCCTATTTTGCCCAGTTTTGAGATTATCGCACGAGTTGAAACAATTTTAAAAGTTAAGAAGAAATCGAAAATTTCCAAGTTTTGGAGTTAAGAAAGTTTTCAGTATTTTAAAATTTGCGAGCTCAATCCAGCAAGCTTCAACAAAAAATAGCAAAGGAGTTTTGATGAATTTGAAAGCTGTCTTGAGATGAGACTTTTCATATGTTCCAGACATTTTGTAAATTTTGAAAGTGTCGTAGTTTTAAAACATTGCTATTTTCAGAAGTATTTGAAAGATTTCGAAGAATTCAAAATTCACATAGTTTTCGGATTTAGAAGTTTTGGAAATTCCAAAGTTCTGTGGTATCTGAATTTTGTAGAAATTCAAAAGATTCAAAAGTCGTAAAGAATGTGAGAGTTGTTTTTTTTTCAAACTTCGAGAACTTTTAGAAATTCTGAAAAATTTCCAAAAAGGATATCGGTGTTCCCGAATTTCGGAATTCGGAAGATTTCTTAGCATTTTAATATTCTCGAAGATTCTAGTTTTCGATTTGTTTTGTTTTGTTTTTGTTTTTTTTAAGATACAGAGGTTTCCGATTTTTTCAAGTTTTATAATTCACCGAAGTCACTCGTCAAACTACAAATTCAAATTAATGAATATGTCATTTGGACCAAGAGACTACCACAAAATTAATAATCGCCTGTTGCGTCGTGTTTCGGTAAAAACAACAACTGTGGATTAAGATAACGGCTTGGATGGACATAATCTGGCACCCTACGACACATCGGTCTACAGTGGCGTAGCATTAAACAATTTTTCTCGACTCATCGGTCTTAAAATATTGGTCGAAAAAATGCATTAAAATGATTTTCATTCAGAATAACCAGATGACTTTATCAAAAAAATATGACGAAATTCAGCTTGGCCAAAATAGAGGTGAAAAACCTGCAGAACATTCAAAAGTTTAACCTACAGAAGCCTACAAATCGTATAAAATACATGAATTTTACTCCCGGAATTCTAAATTTTACGAGCTTCTGAATTCTTAAATTTTAAAAACATAATTTTCGCCTTGCGTTTGAAATTAAAAATTTTAAACATTAGGAAATTTGATTGTAAAACATACATCAAGTTATGAAAAAATATTATTTTCCACGTTACAATTTTTCGATATGATGATTATAGATGGGTCATACTAAATTATGGATGACTTTGAATGTATTCATGGTTTTTGAATTTGAAATTCTTGCGAGAAATGTAGGAATTTCGATATTGGGGATTCTCGGAACACAATAGTCTCATTTATCAACTTTCTTCAATGTATATCAAAACATATCTTTTTTCGATGATGAAACACCTCAGAAATGAGTGTAATATGTCGATTACTTCGTGGTTAAATATTTGTAATATTTATAAAAGTAAATAAAAGTCATTATTGATGAATATTTCCGAAGTTATCGATTAGAATTTATTAATTATTTTTTAAATTATAAACTATACTACATTTGATTATAATTATTATCATTGTAATCATAAATCCTATTAATAGTATAATTGAATTTCTCAACAATTTCAGAAGGTAATATTCTGGAATTTCATGAATTCAGGGAACATTTACATTTTTCGAAAATTCTAGGATTTTCGAATCCGCGAAGAATAATGATATGAATTATTTATATAAATTTACGAAAAAATTACGGAACTATCCTTACTAGCAATCTTGGTACGACGCGAAAATTCGGCTCTGATTGGCTTTCGGCTAAACTCAGCTCCGTCAACTTCAAAGTTGGAAGAATATGGCGCTCGGCGCCTTCAGATTCAAAATATATTGGTTGAGGCAAAACAATCGATTTGGCAGCATTGTTTTCGTCTTATATGTTATTCGGTCAGATAAAGAATAGTTTGACTTATTTTCGTATGAATATACTGCCGATTATTCTTATTTTCGGAAATTCAATTTTCGTCTCTTTTTTACATTCGACATAAAAAGTTTTCGTCAAATCATTTTTCGTTATATGACGATTTCGACTGTTACCAGCTTTCGGTACTGTCGAATTCGTAATAACTACTGCATCGGTACTTTTCGGCGATGTCATTTTTTTCGCCACTCCCCCAACTCGCCGACATGGCACCTCGTACGTTAACTATGTACGACTATATACAATTTCCTAGGACGGGAAATCTATGTATAAGCGGCGTCATTATTGTTTATAATTACATATATTATGTATGTACAATGTATGTACAATGTATACTGCTCGTACAGCTCGTCGTAATGCAGCTAGGGCCTAGAACGCAAGGCGTTAGCGCGGCGAAAAACAAGATGGCGACAAGACATACTTGGCAAGAGTGGAGCTGAGGAGGTGTGACGCGGTATCGTATGTCATCTATGTACAGTTCCCTAAACATTACTGCACATGTCAAGTCAATTCGGTTCGTCCAAAGCAACGATCAGGTACCCGTATCTCGCTTCCTTCTTACCTCAACTTTTGAACTTTTTCCTTCGGCTGCACTTCACGCAGGTTATCGCATCGGGCGCTGCCAACTCTTCTTGCTCTCCTGTCTCTGTTTGTTTCAGCTGATCTGTCTGACTTGATTGGTTTTTCTAAAATAAACCCAACACTCGGCCGGGGGCTTTTGCTGCAATTTTTGCACATGTAATTGGCGAGAAGATCTGCCTTCACAAATTTCGCTTTACTCCGGGTCCTCTCCCAAGCGCACTCCGCGTGAGCGATGCGATTACACATTGTGCATTTGCAGAATATGTCTTCATTTGTCTCGGGACAATACAGGCAGACCTCAGACATATACATTGAACTTTCTAATGGCAACTTCGCGATTTCTTCTCGGTACTCTACTATTTTGGATCTACACAATCCTGTGTCAAACGGAACTTCCGATCCGACGCTGTCCATGAAGTGCATCACATACATTCCACAGTTATACGTATCATCTTTAAGTGGCCTCTGCAGCGTTGCTCTAATCGCCGTCCACTTTATTCTATCCAATCCTTCGAATAACGAGTTTTCGGAGTACATCGAAAAAACGTTCACTAATTTCGGAATAATCTCTTCTTGGCATTCTTTCACTCCATTGCCACCAAATGGATCTATCAACGTGACACTTCCTTCCCGAACATGGTGAATCACAAGTCTGCAGTGGTTCTGACTAAAAAAAAGCAAAAACAGTTTCACATCCTTTTCGCACATGCTTGGTTTCCCGGAGACGCATTTCTTCAATTCCTCGGGTTCGTTACAATTTTTCCCAATCATATACTCTGTGCATGATCGTGCTGGCAAATAAACGACGTTCCTGCATTCGGACATCCGTACTGTTGCAAAACAATCCAAGACGCCTGCGTCCACCCATTTTCCTGGTCGCAAAGTATGGTAAGCATGATTTTTTACAGAGAACAGTTAATCGGCGTACACTTTTCCAATCGTGCTTTTGAACTGATATTTTCCAACCGTAATCGTGAGCGATGCACAATCGAAGTGTTATTGCGGACCGGAAGATTTCTCAAACATTCTGTTACAACTATACTTGAGACGTTGCTTCCTTTGCTCTCATCAGTCTTACGTTTCGCTGTCTCTGTCTTGCAATTTTCCTTCATTGCGCTGCTTTTGCTCTCATCGGTCTCACGTGCCGCTGTCTCTGCCTTGCAATTTTCCTTAGTTGCGCTCCCGTTGTCGCACGTGTTACGATTTTCATTATTTAACATTTTCGACATTTGTGCGTAACTCTTACGTACAGCCAATCGGTTTTTCGGAATGAAATCCAAACTGTCTCCAACTTTCGTACGTCTCTTTTTCGGTTTGCGCATCCAAACATCTTTAACGTCTGAATTGTCGGCTTCGTCGAAATCTGTTTTGTCTACCTTTCGTTTCTCACTCGTCTCTTTTTTTGCTGCCTTTCTGGCACCTTTCGTTGCAGACGCCTTCGCAAACGTAACTTGTTCGAAACAATTTTCATGACACTCCGATTTGCCTCTCATGTGGTCACAAACAGCATTTTGCGCAACAGCTTTTCTTTTTTTGACGAAATCAACGATGGGTATTAGTTTTTTATTCTCCTTAGCTCTCGATTAAGGTGTCGTCAACTGTTTACGTAAAATAGCAGTGCTTGGCAGACTTTTCCACGCAATCTCTTTTTTGAACATTATACCAGAGATCAGTGGCACGTATGGCATGTATTTGGTCAATACCATTGACGCTTCCTGCGGATTATATCTGCTATTGTCTTCGTTTCTCTCGTTGTCATGCTTTGCAATTGGTTCACGGTATGTCACATTAAATTTCTTATATAACTTCGACAGTGTATGCAAAGGGATGCCATTGACTGTGTCAGCAATAGAGTCACTTTATTCGAAATGGACTTTTTCGTTTTCCTTGTTCTCATTTGCCTCTACATTATTCGTCTTATATGTCACAGCGACTGTTTCTATCATAGCGATTGCGTCGCTGACATTTTTTCCCGTTGCCGCCAATAAGACATTCGCAAATGATTCTGAAAATCTTGGAACTTCTGCTAGACAACGGCAGCGACTGACAACAAGCAAAAAGTTGACTACGAACGTAGTTGTTTCTTCCTTAATGTTGTCCAGTAATGCCAAATCTTTGCGCACTGCTGGTAAAACACTGTCGGCGCAAATTTTGATGATGCACAAGTTCTTTTCAACGTGTTCATCTTTCACGACACACGCATAACACATATTTATGTATTGTGTTGGAGTCATTCTATTGCATTCTTGAAGAAACGCGTCGATTACTCGTTTCTCCCAGTATACGACAATCACTCGGAATTTTGCATGAATGCGGTTGCCTTTAAAAATTTTTCGGAGTCTACCGATCGACGCTCTCAGTTTAGTGACATTGTTTTTGAATTCGATTAATTCGTACAACGGTACCGTACAATCACCTGTTCCTATGCACAACACAAAATACGTGAGGTTCGCGCTGTTCGTGTTCGTGTTCCGGAAAAATGTCAGACGTTGTTCTTTTCCGTCAGCACCTGTATCTTTTGCTTGCTGCAAAGCCACATATGAAATGGCAATCCGAGATCGAGGATGAAACGATCCTTACTCTCGACTTCTTCCAGCATCATTTCGGTTAGCAAAACCAGCTCCCGGCTTTCTAATTTTCTGTCGTTCTGACTGTACCTACTGAAACGTACCTTGTCTCCGTAACTGTCGCATGTTGTCATCTCTAGCAATACCCACATTCGTGGAATGAGCTGACTGCTGGAATTGCTTGTAAGATCCACGTTTCATTATTTCTTCCTTTATTTCATCCCGCTCTGCTCCTCTGACTTGATTGAAATGAGTATTTCCTCCGTGCTCTCAGTTTCACGAGCACGTCGAACTGGAGCAAACGACGGTCACTACTGGTGTTCCTAAATTCAGCATTTTGCACTTGTACTCCACATGATGACTTGCGTATGAACACTGTTTGTAGCCAACTTTAGTATCATGTACTCCGTAAAATCGGATTGTTCTGAATCGCCCGGGACGAATTACAATTATTTCTTTTCAAGCGAAATCGGCAAGTAAACGATACTCTCCGTCTCCGCACTTGTCATTTACAAAACGGATATTCACTTTGCACACGACGATTCCTAGGTGTCTCTTCATTTCATATCGGCACTTATGCGGTTCTTAATTTTCACTTACATTCATGTCCGTATCAACGCATCCTTCTGTTTTCTTTGCCTTGCCATCTTCGTCGTCATCTTTCTTATAGTCTTTTCTCTTTTCTGTACTTTCGTATTTTTCCTCATTTTTATTGTCCTCGTCCTTGTCGTCTTTTTTGCCGTATCTATCGTCTTTTTTGCCGGCTTTCTCGTCGTCTCTCGGGTTCTCTTTTTTCTCCTCTTTATTTACGTCGTCCTGACTGCATCTTTTGCCGACTTCCTCGTCACTGACGTCCTCGCTCTTTGGCTTTAAATTAATGTTATCGTCAAGTTTGCAAACGTTATTTCCCTCCGCAACTGATCGTCTTCAGTGATATCTGCTTTTTTGGCCAAAGTCAATTCCACCCCACGAAGAATTTCGACTTTCTTATTTTCCCAGCATAAACGTATTTTCATATATGTTGCATGGTTTCGGGTTGTTTTTCTGATACGCGCGATCTGCACAAAACATGTGAAGGGTTCTACTTTATTGACGTGTTTTAAAATATTTCACGTTCAAGATCCCGGTCAAACAAATTGTTCGGCAAAGTTCGGTGCATATCGACCCGAAGTCGGGCCGATATCGGCTTACCGAACTTAGGTATTCTGATATCGGCCAGAATGTAAGCCGATATCGGCACGCCGAAGTTCGGACTGACGATATCAGGACGACTTCGGGCGCATATCGGCTCGTCGAAGTTCGGGCCGATGATATTGTGCCGACTTCGGGCGCATATTATCGGCTTGCCGAAGTTCAGGTCGACGATATTGGGACGACTTCGGGCGCATATCAGCTCGCTGAAGTTTTTACATGTAACGTAACATTCGAAAAAAACAATAACATGTAATTTCAATCGTGACGGGATGCGCGTTTTTCACTTGCAGATTGTTTGTAAGTTTATCCAAATCACAATGTTGGGTTACAATGTATAACTTATTCTCAGGGCTAACATTTTCGAAGATATACTTTCTCAGTAATTTTATATAATTGAAATTATATTTTCAAGGATTTCCAGACACGAGGATTAGTTGTCAATTGTAAACTAATATTTCAATTCGATAAACACGTTCATTAGCAGACGATTTCAGGCCGACATCCGCAAACGATTTCAGGCCGATTTTAGCCAACCGAACATCGGCCGATCCCAAAAAACGTTCCATCGCCGACTCCGGCCCGACATTGTTTGACGACATTGTATTTTCTCTCGTCGATGTGGGGCCGACTTCAGGCCGAACTCTTTTTTTCGACCGGGATAGTCAATTGCGCTAGAATTTCCCGGGAATTATTTATATATATTTATTTCATGACATATTAATAAAATTGGAGCTAATCCATCAGTTATTTCAAAGCGACAGTCATATATGCACATAAAAACACCCGAATCAGACCGCTGTAAAATGCGATAGCTGTTGGCTTACGCTAGTTATTATTAAAAATTTTTTTATTTTAGCAGTTTTCCGAAAGTGATTCGGGTCAACAACAATGGGTCATGCCAGCGAATCTAAGAATATTTTTTCTGGGGCCAGAGAGTCCGGAATTATTCCGCGGGGTAATGCCAGCGAGTCTGGAAATATTTTTTCCGGGGTCAGACAGAACGGGATTATTTAATCCGGCGATTTTCTCGACAACCCGGCAAGGCGTGTACAGCTGTGATTTGTACTCAAAAGGTTTCCGATACTAAGGACCCTAAAATTTCCCTAGGGCGGGAATTTTGAAATTATAAATGCAGTTTATCTATATATGCTATTTGAAATATTCCGCCCAAGCGAAATTTTAGGGTCCCTAGTATCGGATCCCTTCTAAGGGTACCATTTCATGCCCAGCAACTTGTCGCTCAAAGTCTAGAGAATTCTAGTGATAAACGCTGGAACGAGTGGGCTTTGGGTCACCGTCCAGAACGGTCACCAATCACTATTCAGAAAGAGCAGGATATTATGTTTTCGGAATGCGAGATGGCGGTTTTCAAGGATCTGTGTGAAAATATTCGAAATTGAAAAAATTTTCGTATTATTTGTACATTTTCGCAACTTGTGAACCACAAAAGCTATTGTAAATTACTTTAGTGAATAAACGATGGACTGAAAAATGTTATTATTTTGGAAAAACTTAAAATTCTTGGAATTGACATCATTTCCAATTTTGCAATTCATGACGAAATATTCAAAATGACTTGAATTTTCAAAATTGGATACATTGATCAATTCATCTGAATTTCGAGACTTCTTTTATTTCCGGAAAGTTATTTTCGCCATTTCCAAAATTTTGACGAAATTTTTAGAAAAACATGTATTTTCGAAACTTCTGACATTTTTTTAACCCAAAAATTTCCAAATTTTGAAATATTGATAAACTTTGCTGAATGTAGGGGTCATTCCACGTCAGATTTACAGCCAGATTTTTAATTTCTCCGAAAATTATTTCTTGCACCCTTTATCGAAAAATAATCAATACGTATTTTTTTTTTCAAGTCATGATTTTTTTTTCTTTCTATATTTATTAAATTGGTAATTTTTCAATCACTGATTATTCGTAACCTATTGGTTTTATGGAAAAATTATTCGAATAATAAAAG